>OMNZ01032253.1:0-19698 GCA_900303255.1 Lesueurigobius sanzi
CTATTCTGTTTTGCATTTTTCTGTCCCCATAAGCCATCCCACAAAACCTACACACATTTCTACTTATCTTTTTCTGTCTGTTTTCTTCCTTCAATGTTTTCTTGTGTCTGTCATGTTGGTTTGATCATTTCTTGAGCCCGATTGCTTATTTTACTCATTTGCTTTGAACATTTTCGTTAAAAAACTCCTACTCCACACAAATCTGGCCTTTATGGACGAGTGGCAAGAAGAAAGCCATTATTGAAAAGGCCATAAGAAATGTTTGAAGTTTGCCAGAAGTCATATGGGGGGGACACAGCTCCATGTGGAAGAAGGTGCTTTGGTCAGATGAGACAAAAATTGAACTTTTTGGCCCAAATGCAAAACGTTATGTATGGCCCAAACCTAACACTGCTCATCATCCTGAGTGCACCATCCCCAGTGTCAAATATAGTGGGTTTAGCCCATTCATCTGAGGTGAGGTCAGTTTTTGTGCTGTGTATTACTTTTCTTTACTGTTCACATTAGCATCGCTTTAATGCGAAACCAAGCAGCTGTAACAGGCATTTGTCTCACCATCCATATTCTAACTGCCGAATGCAACTAGAAACCATGGCAATGACATTAGCAATTGTCTGGAGGCCAATTCATCAGTTCGCCACAACTTGTAGGACCGGGAGAAATGGGCGTGCAGCCTTTATCGTGGATGATAAAAGTAAAAGATTTACTAGCATTTTCTCCAAGAAAAACACCCAGAATTAATTTTAAAAAAAAAACACAAGACTTCAATCAAGATGATAGAAAACACTTTATTCTCCCCCTATTCACAAAGAATTAAATAAAAGGGATACATCTGACAACATCCCACTGCAGTTAAGCTGCACAGTTAAGCTAAGAAACAGTACATGCTAGCCTTGATATCAAACAAATAGGTTGGTTATGCAAATTTGTCATCTTTAAGTGTGCACCTCGCACAGATCGCGCAAATCTGGCATTCAAATGGTTCGCTATAAAACAACGAAAAAAAACAAACAAAAAGTTCTTTAAACAAAAAGAAAAGGAAATAAAACTTTTAAAGTCCAAAAGTATTTGTGCTGACTTGCACAAAATAAAATAAATAAAAAAATAAAATAAAAAACGCTAAGAAAATTGGGCAACTGTTTTAATCTTGTAATCGGTGACGAGCTACCTCTGGTCTGAGCTTTCCTTGGAGCACATAAAGATGACACTGAGACCAAGTCACTGAAGCGCCAAAATCACAGGTAAAAATCTACACTAAAAAAAACAAAAAAAAAAACTTATCCACAACTTAGAAAAGGCCAGAGGGAAATAACAATGATCTTATAAAATGTTCAAGGGTGGATTTCAAAGAACTTTTAAAGGGAGGAAAGTGTTGATACTCTTAGCGGCCTAAAAATAACTTAACCGCACAGTAGGTTTGGTACCAAGTAAATCTAGGTAGTACACACCTCAAATTTATATTAAAACACCAAAGGCAAAAAGCCATAGTACTTCAATTACAGTCATCCACTATGGACAATGTCAAAGGTAAAGCTGGATATCAACCACTGCTTTTAGATTTCTCTGTGTTCCAATGGAACAGACTGGAGTCCTCTTGTGGCTATACCCTACACAGTTTGAACGGACGAATATATGGCATCTACAAACACTAATTTCCCAGCAGTGCATTGTGTTGCCATTGACAAAGCTCTTAGGCAGGTCCTCTACAGAGACCTGCATCAAAATTAAACAAAATATAGTGTGCAGTACAATAAACTAAATTTTGTGGATATAACAAGATGGACTGACTGATGCAAGTCAAAATACTTTGTATGACTCATTCTTATGTTAAATTCATTGTATAAGCTACATTATAAAACTACTTTATGATGCCTCATGTCATACCTCTAGTCATTAACCACTGCTTAATAACATAAGGCTTGTTTAGCAAGCCATTAATTATACTAAAATTGCTTTTCAAAATTCAGCAATTACAGTTTCCTGCATTTAATTCTAAATTTCTTAGAAAAAAAGTGCATTTATCATTAAAAAGAACCAATTCATTCTTGGTGATGTCTTATCGCTGTCGTTATATTTCGTAAATACTAGAAAAATGAAGCAATAGCAGCATTCGGATTCTCCACTTGCCTACAGCATACTCAACGACTTGACCAACAAAAAAAACCCCTCTTACATTATATCTATAGTCCGTCTGATGAACCTCTTAAACTATAGGGACATTGTATTCCACCAAATATGAAAGGGCCGACAACAGAACCAGCTTTAAGCTATGGCAGCCTCCCTCCCAAATGTCACAATGAAAACTCTAAGACCAACTGCAACTGAGCAACAGACATTCACTCAAACATGCAATAACCAGAGGGTGATCAAAAACCATGCAGAAAAGTGGCACTGCAATGAACTGAAATATCTTGACAACCAAGAAAGGGGTGCAAGTAAACTTGGCTAAATGTACATCTGTAGACTTGTATGCACAACACAGTTTGGCTGTTAGTCAAGAATGACATTTCCTGCAATATTAAAATGTAAAAGCATCACATTATTAAGCCCCGGGTCACACCAGTGTCATTCTACGGACTACAGGTGTTGCAAGAATTGGGACTGACATCCTATTGCTGGTTTAGATGACATCTTTATGTACACATCTAGCACTCCCCCTAGCGGTCATCTAGCATTAACAGAATTATTTAGCTAAGGGGGGAAATCCAAACTTCCCTCACATTTTAAACCATTGTGGTGTGGGTTGGCTAAAGTCACTTTGAGTGTAATGGATTTAGCGAGGCATTGAATCTGAGAGGTATATGTACTGTATATCCCCAGTTTACCCTCCCACACCCGCCACCCTTCTCCCCCCCCTCCCTCATAGAAACACACGGGTGAGAAGAAGTGGGACATCCGCTGAGTCAAGGCCAGCCCCATCCCTTCAGCTCATGTTTCTCCTGATGACATGGCTAGTGCAATGAGTTCGCAGTAACCCTCCCAACGTTAACCTGCAAAGAGAAAACTGATTAGTGAGCAGGTAGTACACGTCTATGACTTGTGCTTGACAATGTGTGTGAATCAGAAGGTTTCTTTGGGAACAAAGTGTATCACTGTATGTCAATGAGCTGGGATTGTCATCACTTCCAAATAGTGGATGTTTGTCAAAGCTTTTCCCTTGCATCATACCTAGCAGGTCAGTGTCCTGTGTGGACTCCAGGAAGGACTGGTTACACGCCGTAACAGGCCGACAGACGCTCTTTTAATAACGGAGGGAACTGCTCTGAAAACTGCTGCCAGTTTTCCTCCCCAACTTGATCCTTGAAGCCATGCAGAATCTTCAGAAGACAAGAGTCAGGTGATTATCATTGAACAAGACATTTGTTCATGTGAAAAGTACAAGCCCAACCACACATCAGATTCACAATTGTCTACAAAAGGTCAAGTCAGATTTCGAATGTCTGATGAAGTGATCATCACAGTGTGGCAGTTGCAAAACTGTCGTTAGAGTTGTTACTTACTTTATAAAACATTTCTCTGAGGTCATCCTTTGGGCTTACCCAGGATGCAACAGCATCACAAAAGAAGATGAAGTCCTAGCAACAAAGAAAATAATTATAAACAATGTAAAGTACCCTAAATCATTTTAAAAATCATCACTAGGCACACCTGGACAACTCCTCCTGGGTTGACGCCAATCATGACACAAATCCCTCTGAAGGCAGAGTCTTTTTCCTCATTGTCTCTGATATTTCTTAAAGACGAACACCTGAGAAGGCAACAAACACGGTTCAAATGTATTCAGTCCGAGGCCACATTAATTTGACTTACCATGGTCTGATAAACTGTGGCAGCTGTGGTGCTACTTCCTGAGGACAAACATAACCCAGTCTCCCGATTGTAATGGCTACATTGAAGGGAGAACCACAGATTAGCCACATGCTAAAACTGAACAGGAAAACACATTTTATGTGCATTTACCCGTGTTCTCCAATAGTGTCTTGGGGGTGTTTGGTCTGTTGATGATTTCTACCAAGTGTGGTAGAGCAATCCCCACGTAAGGCTGCATCTCAGTACCTGAACAGCAAGGGCACAATATAAGAATGCATGTCTACAGTGTATGCCCATTGTAAATTTAAAATTTTCTAATTAAACTCTGGATCAGAAATTTAGGAACAAAGTGTATCATTTTACATCAATGAGCTGGGTGTGTCATCATTTCCAGATATATGCTGTGCAATGACAAAACTTCATAATTAACTATAAAGGACGCTCACCCATTTGTATAGAGATTTCCCCAATCGCCCAGGTGGCATTGTTGCACACAGAAATAAATTCAGGGTTTAGGTTGAGTCCCAATATGGGCATAAACTCCGCTAAAGTTAGAGAAAATATTTCATTAGTCAACATGGCACAAATAGATCAGGTAAAAACAGGTCATTACAGCACCAACTCACCAATGCACGGCTTAACATGCGGAAAGCAGGCCTTCGTCAAGTCACCGAGAAGAGCAAAGGAACTCTGTCTTACCTCAGGCATCGTATCCTAAAAAAAGAGAACACTGCATGTTCTTCAAATGTTTTAAACAAGGACCCCAAGTTACAGTTAGTATTATTCTAAACAAAGTATATTGTATACCTGCATGCACTGAAAAAGCAGTGTCATAATGTTGGAACGGGCTACAAGTTGTTCCACATGGCCCCCCAGACCCTCTGCCAAACCACTCAGGAGGTCCAGAGCTACAATCATGAAGTCTTTGTCTGGAGCCTCATATTGGTCTGGATGCTGGCTGTACATCTGCAGAGATGATCAGCATCTTTGTTAGATGTTATATTGAATAGATTTTCAGACAAAAGATTCAAACAGGTTTGTCCGCACCATGGCTTGAGCTAGTGTCTTCTGAACAAGTGTAACACAGCGCTGATAGACGGGTTCACAGTAAGGGAGGAAGCCACTCTGTAGGGCAGTCGCCACTGAAGACAAGCACTGAAAAGAAAGGATAAGAGTCATGATTTCCTGTGGTAAATTCAAGGTTGTAAGTCGCTACAAGAGAAACTAAACGCACAATACAATATGCTCCTAATTGTCAGCTTGATACACATTTTGCAGTGGGTTACAAACAAACTTTATCATAGAATACATTATGCATTCCACATTTGGAAAAAAAATCTTTTGGTACCTGAACAGCAAGGGGGAAAAAAATAATGTCTACAATGTATGCCCATTATATATTTTCCAATTAAACTCTGGATCAGAAAATATTTAGGAACAAAGTGCATCATTTTATATCAATGAGCTGGGTGTTTCATCATTTCCAGATATATGCAGTGCAATGACTAAACTCCATAATTTAAATAAATGACGCTCACCCCACAATGGCATTTTTGCAGTGGGTTACCAAAATAAAGCATTTTGGAAAGCCATTTTTCACCATTTAAATAAACACCAAATGAAATTGATGCTTCCATTTCATTCTACTTTCTGGGTGAACTGCTCTACTGTCATTTTAAACTGACAACTGAAGTTTGTTTATATGAACATTAATAGCTTTAAACCAAAAATAAAGCACACACTTCCAGAAGTGGAAACAGATCCTTGTCCTCGTCCTTAAGCTCATTCCATTTAGCAATGAGAGGAGGCATGAGTTTCTGAATGTACTCCTGTTTTGGGGCAAAGAAATCATTCATTTAGAGGGTTATGGAACAGAGCACATTTAATCACAGATGTAATGTCTGTAGGGCAAGAGCAGAGTTCTTTGAAAACACACCGGCTGATTGAGGTGGTGACCCACGGAGTCTGCCAAAGTGCCAATGGCGTCATACAAGATCAGAAGGTTTTTATGTTGGTATTTCCCAAAGGCAAAAACCAAAGTGTCCAGAATAAACCCCAAGTACGGCACCAATTCTGTACATGCCTCCTCTTCCAATGTCGCAAAAGCACTTCAGGGACAGAATAAGAAAAAAAGTTACCAATGCAACGCTGAACATGTTTGTCTAAATGTGTCAAATGAAGGATGTGGATCAGGTTGAATTATGGGAACAAAGTGTATCATTGTAAATCAATGAGCTGGGGTTGTCATCATGTCCACACAAAAATAAAGATACTGTTATATTTACTGACCTGCATGCCGCCTCCTGCACACGCTTGTTGCTGTCCAGGATTCGTTTAAGGAGCTCTGTCATGAGGGGTTTGAGGTAGGAGTCAGGGGGCTGTGACACCACCCAATGTGCATAGCGGCTCAGAGTCCAACAAGCAATGGAGCGCACCAGGGCCTTCTTGTCACAAAGAGACTGGATGAGGTGAGGGATGAGTTCTGGCAGGTATGGCACCATGCCCTGCATGCAACCTGAAGAAGAATTTATATTAGAATAAATTATGCATTCCACGTTTGGACAAATTTCTCTTTTGGTACCTGAACAGCAAGGGAAAAAATGTCTACAATGTATGCCCATTATAATTTTTACAATTAAACTCTGGATCAGAAAATATTTAGGAACAAAATGCATCATTTTATATCAATGAGCTGGGTGTTTCATCATTTCCAGATATATGCAGTGCAATGACTAAACTATGCATGTATAGAGATCAGATTCAGGTAAAAGTGAATTTTTTACAGTGGTAGTGGAAGGTCTTAAATTGGTGTCATTAAAATTAGGGATGTTCCGATACGATACTGGTATTGGATTTCATGCCGATACCACAGGTTTTTCAGGTATCGGCGAGTACCTGATCCAAAACCTATCCGATACTACAATGTGTTTTTCTGGGCTCTGCAGATACTAAACCCTCTAAAGATCACAGCAGATACATTTGTGTTTCCTTTTTTTCCTTCATTTAATCTTTAGAGTGGAAACAGAACAGTGACAATACATTTTATATGCAGAATGAGCCATATGCAATGGGCTTTGGCGTCTTTTTACAGACTTTTGCTAGTGTTTTTATTTACATTGTGGTATCGGAGAAGTACTTGGTATCGGTGACTACTCGGAGTCCAGATATCAGTATCGGATGAGGAAAAAAATGGTATCGGAACAACACTAATTAAAATTGACTTTTATTTTGGAAGGACAGAAATTGAATGAACGTATGCATATATTACCTTCAGCTATAGCACCCAGCACTAAAATACCAGATTCCTTGACAACCCAGTCTGGGTGGAACAGCAGGCCTTTCAAGAGCGGCAGGAGGTGAGGGAGAAGTTCGTCACGAAACACATTTGCTAGGACATCCAATGCTGCAGCAGAGCACTTTCCTTCAATTAAACATAAAGCAGAGATTTAGTTTCTCTTCAAGACTAGAGTAAAAAAACAAAATACGTACTCAAGTTCCAATCAGACAAAGTGTCATCGTCATCGTCGTCATCATCATCTATGTCTTCTTCATCTTCAGCTTCTCCGCCTTCATGCTGAAGAGTGACAGTGCGCGACTTATGGAAACGGGGCTTGATGTCTTGTTCACTATCTGGCACAGCTTCATCTTCTTCTACATCCCCCTACAAGTATACAGGGTACATGTAGTCAAATTTAACACTTTTGAAACCTTTTGAGACCTCAAAATACTTTAAGACTTTGCGCCACATTAAGATACAGCCAGAAATGCACTTAACTACATGTTGTATTTTTTTTTAAATACCCAAATAAATATAGTTGACGTTTTTTTTAAGTGTAAAACCGACACTAATGGGGGTTTTCCACTGCCGGTTCCAGCCAAGCCCAGTGCCTGGTCTACCCGCTTTGTCCTTGGTTTCCACATGCCTGGAGCCACAGCCGGTAAACCTCTCCCCCTAAAGAGTAGCCCATAGGGCATAGGGGTGAGGTTCCGGTGAGTCAATTGAAAAGCATAAGAAAAGCCAGAGATGACTGCATTTCCATAGAACTACAGCGTCAGAGCATGTAAGGAAAAGAAAAGTAGTCTGTGTGGTTAACAAATGTTGTGACAATCATACTGGATCAAAAATGGTACAATATGTAATATTTATTGATGTATTAACTGATGTGCAAACAACAATTTGTGCGCCAATTGTCAGGTTACATCTTGTACAAGACATTTATATTCAGCAAACTTTCCAAGAAGAAACTTGATGAGAAACGTGCAGAATTGGGCATAGATCATTTTGCAGGATATTCGACTCGGTTTGACCGAGGAGCGTCTGATTATATTACTAGATGGTTTGGTCTCCGAGTGCAGTTTAACGTTTTCTTTTAGACATTTTGACGTTTATAGTGAAGTTGCTCGGACTCGCTCATTAGCTTCTCTTTAAGTATGCCCCTTCCTGAGACAAATGGTGCTGGGATTGCTAAGACAAACGTCCCACTTACAAGTCAGTCCAGTCTATAAAACATGGACATTATCACATATAATTATATTATTTTTGGCCTAAAGCGTACGGCCCCCATGCTATGTTATTGTGTTTTAAAACCGGAACCTCATTTGCAGAAGGTGCGCAACACTGGTGAGCTGCCCTATGGGTCAAATGGAAAAGCAGGGATAGGTTAGATACAGGTGAATGTGAGGATTGCGCCCTGAGCAGGGCTGGATTGACCCGCGCTACGTGGAAAGACTCCATTAATTTGCCACAATTGCAACAAGGACATCCCTCGAGGAGGTTCAACCTCAAGAACAGAAAACATGACAACCCTCAGTTTATTTTGGTTGTTATATTAAAAAATGTAATAAATCCCACCATCTACTTTTAATTAAACAATAGGCCTATACATTTAGACCTTTAGAAAGCAGTGGCACTCTGCAGTGTCATTAATACATTTGTAATTTATTAAATGTGATTGTATTGAAGTATAGTATTGCACCTAATGAACCCACCAGCAATACCTACCTTCAGTAGTATGATGTCAATTTCAGAATATTTCATTCCATTAACCAAGATGGGTGTTAATCTGGTAAAAAAAAATAAAAAATAAAAAAAAGTATGTGTGCGCCAAATGTTGATATGGAATTGAAATGCAAGTTATTGTGACTTACTGTGCCAAATGTCCAGAGAGCACTTCCTTGCAAATGGGCTGCTCTGCCAGTGTTAGCCAAAACTCGCAGGCTTCCAGAGCCACGTTCTCATCAGGGTCCTGGGTGCGCTGCAGCATGTACTGAAGAAAAATAAACACAGAAAAATAAACATTTTGCAGTGAACCTAATCTATAGTGTTTCAAGATGAAAACTAATTAAATGTACCTGGATTATACTGTGCATGTGAGGGATAAGACGATCAACTCGGACCTCCAGTAACATGACAAGGGCTCGACACACATTTTTTCTAACTTCAGAGTCTTCATCTGCTGCCAGTGCAAAAAGACTCTAGAAAAATATTTTATTTTTTAGAAATTAAATACATTTTAATATATGTCAATAAAGGCTACACATTCAACCTACCTCTATAAAGGTGTCAATGTGGTCCATCAAGGCTTGGGCTCTGCCAATGATGAACTGGTTCACACAGGCGATTGCATGGGACCTACAGAGAACATTTTATCACTTTAATTTATATTGTCGCGACTACAGCACCATTTTAACAAGTGAAATCTGGCTCAGACAGTATGAATACTAAAACATCATTGATAGTCAACATCCTAGGTATAATCATGTCCAGATCTATATATTCTCATAATACTGCTCCAACAAGAATTAGATGGTGGACCTTATTTTGGGGCTGCAGTGCTTGAAGAATTGTAGAAATTTTGGAATCATGATATTGAGTGGTCTGTTAAGAGCATCACTATCCAACAGCTCTGATGAGTCTTCACAGATCTTCTGCAGTGCTCCAAACGAGCCCTGAGACACGGACATACACAGAAAGGCTGTCAAATAAAACGCAAACGTACACAGACAGAGGAGAGAACAAGACTGAATCAGACTTTACTAATACTGAGCCCCACAATCTAGTGCTGCATATTAGAGAAAAAAAAAAAAAAACAATTGCCTTCACACATGGAGGCAATCATAAAAATCAAAAACAGGCAGGAAAGCTGACCTCGCATGTGTTGTAATCATCTGAGTTGAGCAAGTTGCAAAGCTGTGGCAGAAGCTCCGGCCATGTTTGGAGTTCTCCCTTTGAGGAAATAGTAGTGATAAGTATACCTAAAGGGTAGAAAAATTGTGTTAGATAAAAGAATAAAACAAACTTGACAGACCAAAATCAGCTTTTACACCAACTGGATCAGACAGTATGAATACAAACACCTTCATGGGCAGTCAGAGGTATTTATGATGCATCATATCCACAGACGACAATACAATTCAGATCAGGGGTAGGCAAGTTTGATGAAGGTCCGAGCCTACCCCCAATGGCCCACACTCCATCTTTGTTAGAGAGGAAGAGACCTTCCCCAGGAAATTTTCAAAATCTATTTAGTAAATTTTCAGGTATAGAATATTTTAACAGGTGTTTTGATCACCATTATGTGCAATCATGTTCAAAACCATCCGGAGGCCAGATTTGGCTCAGGGCCTGACATTGCCTAGCCCTGATCTGAACGTTAAATGATGAGTATAGTTCCAAAACAGGTCACATCTTACCAATTGTGGCCCGAATGAGCGGTGAAGGGTCGCCAATGTTATTGAGGCATTCTCTCTTGATGAAGTCTGCAACCGTCGGGGGAAAGTTCTGGTAGTGTGCTTTAACATTGTTCTTTAAAATAAGACCGCTCAAAGAACGTGTTGGCTCATCTAGAATCATAAAGAGTGAACAAAATTGAAGTCACCAGTCATTCCTTATTCTTGCTACAAAGTAAGTTTCCTCATAATTTGACAATACAATGGAAGTGCCAGTCATTAGAACTCACCTTCAGTTTTTAGACGTGTGAGCACAAAAATAAGATAATTATTAAAGTCAGGGAACTGATTGAGTTGCTCAAGTTTCTGAAATTGTCATTAAGGAATATTTCATTGCGGCGGAAGAACTAAAGGGTCAAGATATTTGTAGGATATTTCAGTTTGTGAAGGATACTTGTTGGACAGCTCTTTGAGTGATAGTGTTGGGAGACTGAGAGTCCTTGAGCAGCTGGAGGACCTGCTGAAGTCCCTGCTCATCCGGCTGCCACTCCATTCTGTGAATGAAAGGGCAAGATACAATTTATTTTACAAACATATTCAACAAAATATTGAATGGATAGAAGTGCCTCTATAGCAGGGATCTCCAACCAGTAGCTCGCCATCCCTTTTCAAGTAGCTCGCCAAAGGTTTCCTACATTTCTACATACGCTTGATGAGTCACATTTTTGCATTTTTGTTGTTCTGAGCAAAATATCTCCAACCATAGCAAAGAATAAAGCAGAAAGAAACTACTGTAATTTTCTTTTATTGAGTTGAATGATCATCTTGGCAGTCCTAGGGGCCTAGTTACACATGTTTCTTTGAAGTATAAGTAGCTCGCTGCCAATTTTGTTACGCAAAAGTAGCTTGCAAGGTAAAAAATGTTGCAGACCCCTGCGCTATAGCGTCAAAATACCATCATAAAAATAGTGAATACTTAATATCATCCATGACATTGGTTATCACAAACGCATGAGAGAATAGTCTGACTACACACAAAAATGAGGACAACACGAGCAGCTAAAATCTCTGACCCAGCTTAATCGCTTCAAGTTAATCCTGTCCCCACCCCCACACCACACGGTCATTATTGTAAAATACCGTCGCATTGAGTAAATGTTTCTTAATCTTTCCTTAATATCAAGTCAACAACGCTATGCATTGCACGTGGGCCGAGACTCGTGGGTTACTACAGGGTCTGCCACACGGTGTCAGGAAGTTAGCGATATAGCCAACTAAGCTAGCATTATAAACTAGAAAGCCTTCAAGGCCACTTTGAACCGTATATAGACGCCGTACTGTGCGGCAACACACACACAGCAACTTTGAACGGACAGTTGTTGCGTGTCAGGGAGCTCTGTGGGTCTGTATCAAGTTGTGCCTTTTGTCCAGGCCTAGTCCACCAAAGCATTTCCACATTGGGCGGTCACATTGGGTGGACATATAAATCCCTACTGACTTTTAACGCGGCTTGTTCCAATCGTAATAATACATAATACAATTAACACAAGTGACGACGTCGTTACCATTATGTACGAACCAGACAAATCTACACGGTTTCTTAGCCCGAGGTAGCAGCAATGAGCTAGCGTTAAGGCCCTAAGGTTACAATGCTAATGCTAGCCACGCGAATGCTAAATTGTGCAATCTTTCAACAAATCCGAAATGTTTCACTTATCTGATCGACATAAAGTTGTGCACATGTGAAAAGGTTTCTGTTGGCAAAAGTTATACTGTAAATAATACATACAATATAAATTTAAATCGTTTGATCGGAACTGGGCCGCTCCTCTTCTGCTTCGCAGCGGTTCTTCTTGTTCAAAATGAGCTGAGAGCACGCCGAGGAGGATTGACCTTTTGCGGCTTCCGTTGAGTATCAATTCACGCGAGAAGAATCGAGATTTCAGAGAAACGCTACCTATTTATTAAAAAATAATTTACGACAGGTGAACATGGGCCCTGTAGAAGATGAGAGTGGATGCAAAAGCACATTCAGTCATTGTATTCCCCACAGAAAGAAACACTCACTCTCTCTCTCTCTCTCTCTCTCTCTCTCTCTCTCTCTCTCTCTCTCTCTCTCTCTCTCTCTCACACACTCTCACTCTCTCTCTCTCTAAAACTAAAAATCAGGTCAGAAATCTAGTATTCATGGACTCAGATCAGAACTTAACACCCACATTAAATCAATAACATCTACAGCTTTTTACTAAAAATATTGCCAACATCAAGTACATAGACTAATTCAGTCGTTTGTCTCCAGCAGGTTTGACCATGTTTTTACCAACCTTTTTGAGCTAAGTCACCCTTTTTACAAATCTCAAGGTACCTCACTAAACCAAAATGTCACAAAAAAGTATATTATTCAAATGTAGCCTAACTCCTTTGGGTTCCTAACCCAGTCGAGGCAATCAGTGGAAAGTGAAGGGAAATACACTAAGACTTTCCAAATGTTTACCTGTTGCACACAGTGCAACAATGTTGATACCTGTCATTTCTGTGTGGGAACACATACATCACAATAATGACACATCACTAACCCATGAGTTGTTTCATTTACATCATGACTGTGCTCTAGAGGTAGAGCGTGTTCTTCTATCTGACCACTACACACCAATCAGGTGAAATGTCCATGGTACAGCTGATTTCTTGCTGTACCCTAAGGTGGCACAGCACGTTTTAAATGAAGCACTTTGAATTGCCTCCGTACGAATTGTGTTTTGCAAATAAACTTGCCTTGCGTTTGGGTCTTCCAGATACATACTGAGAGGCCACTTGGCCAGGCACATAGCAGATCCCAGGAAAAACTTTAGACATCTTAAGATAAGATATGAAATGGAGAATAAAAAATATTGTACAAAAACGTGCAGTTCTAGGAACAGCAAGATACTTCGCAGCTCCCAAGCCTCTGATAGAGGACCAGGGTTAGTAGAGATGTTTTTGAATTTATGGGATATATCTACATTTGAATGCATTGGACACATGATAGGGTGTTCATGTATTAAAGATAATACTTTATTAATCTCACAATGGAGAAATTTAAAAAGAACTTACGACTAATTCTCTCTGTTCCAATGAATGACTGAGTGTACGAATCAAAAACCCAAAGTAAGCCATTCTCATTACATTTTTTTGTGATTCATTTATATAAATCCATTTGCAAAAAAACTTTTTTTTGAAGAATTTAATTTTTTTTTAAAGTACATGAGTAAAAAATAATGTACTATTTACAGAAGTCATTAAACAGTAGTTGAAAAACTATTCTCTGGTCTTTCTCATGCCTACATCTCCTGTATGTCTATATCTGTAGGCATAAAGTGCTGTTCATAGCCCGCATTGTCTTCTTCTGAGCTCCAAGAATTCTGACTAATTGCGTCTTCTTCATTTTTTTCTTCATCAGAGTCCACCATTTTACTGTACTCTTGTTTGCCACATCCACAGTGTGTCCTTTTATGCTCCTCTGTGAGAGTATCTTCCAGTGGGTCATCACCATCTTCCCTATTAATAATTTTGCCAGTTTGGGGGATGAAAGCAAACGATGAGGTCTTCACTATTTCAATCTCTGATATTGTAGGACACGCTTCTTGTCCAGGAACACAGAGCCAAACAAGGGAATCATTTATCTATAGGTTGTACATATAAACCAGAAGTTAAAATACAGTTAAGTAAAATGAAATCAGTCCATAAACATCATACCTGGGACTTCATATCTATGAAGATGCTGCTATTATGGGGATCTGGTACTTTCTCATACAAAGTCGATAGTACAGCAGAACAGGCTTTGCTATCCCTTCAAAATACACGTAAAAAATTTATATATATGGTAGGTATATTTTTGAAACACAGCTAGATTGACCATTTTCTTATTAGTAAAAGTAATGCTCTGAAAATAACAATCCTCACACATCAGTTGAGAAAGCCATTTCATCTGCGTCATACACAATTTGCATTTATCACAGAAAACACTGTTCCAATATTCAATGATTGGTGCAAAATGTGAATAATTTCTCCCATCACCAACTAAATCATCGAGGACACTATGTTTGTGTCGTTGGTGATGTGTGACAAGAAAGACACAGGAAGCAGTGCTCATTTTAATTTAGTTTTAGTCTTAGTCTTTTGATGAAAGTGGAATTTCATTTTAGTCAAGATTTAGTCAAAAA
This sequence comes from Lesueurigobius sanzi, assembly GCA_900303255.1. Lineage (NCBI taxonomy): Eukaryota > Metazoa > Chordata > Actinopteri > Gobiiformes > Gobiidae > Lesueurigobius > Lesueurigobius sanzi. Next base: position 14,679 of record OMNZ01032253.1, read on the forward strand.
ATAATTAATTTAATAATCTCTGCTTCATGGAGCATCTCTCACATGATCAAAATACAGATCTGTTCCTTTGGCAGTGAATTTAAATGATAGGAGGCTCTTTCAAACTGAATATCTAGCAAACAAAACAACAAAAATATCTGGACATTTTAGTCATAGTTTAAGTCTCATTAACTAACTCAGCAAAAATATTACTTTGACTAAAATTATGAATATTTTAGTCGACGAAATTAACACTGACGGGAAGTAGCTAATAGATGTCGGGAATAGCCACCATTGCCATGGAAATCCGCCATGTTGGCAGCTACTAGCAAACAATATCCATAGGCTAACATGGCAAGAAACATAATAAAAAGTGGAGAAAAGAGCCGTGGAACAGCTCCGTTAGCTGCTGAGTCACTGCTGGTAAATAGATCTAACTCACTGTAGTGTCAGAATGCTTTTAAATGAATGATTACTCCAGTATTTTATCTTTTAAAACCTCGATTAGTTTATTATGGAAAAAAGTGCTGCTTATCCCATAATGCTTTGTGATATGACATCATATTTCCAAACTCTATAACGTACTTAAAGTTTCAGATATCATTATCAACACGTCTGTACAGTTTAAATTAGTTGAAATACACTCACCTGTAGCAAAACAGTGCAAATAATAGTATTAATAATCCAGCACATCCTCCAAAAACTCCAATTAATATTGTGATGGCCCCTAGAAATCGTAATAAAAAAAATATTTCAAATGTTTGCATGATAAAAGCTTGGCACATTCTAATACAAACAAATGTGGGATTTTTTTTCCCTTCATACCAATGTTTTCACTGGACCGTGTTTTGAATTGCACAGTAGTATTTGGTCCAGGCCCAGCATGATTCACAGCTTTTATCCACACCTCATAGTTATGGTTTTCCTTGAGATTATGCAGAGTAATGGTCCTATTTTCCAGTTGTGGGTGTGCACTTATATTTTTAACTGTAAAGACATTTAGGTTGAAGTCGTGTATAGCTACACGTTCAAGCAAACAATTTGTATCGGGGGAACATTCACATTTTCACACTTACCATTGCCTTTGCCATATCCTACTTGGTAATATGGAGTAACACCATTCTGCACTGACATCAAGACTGTCTCCCAAAGTAATGTCGCATGCGTCATTTCATAGGAAATCACTTTAAATGAAGGCACTTCAGCAGGTACTGAAAAGAAATGTTATGAGTGAGACAGTGTGCGGGAGCTTTCCTTTATTTCAAGTTAATCATTTTATCATTAACCACTTCCCACCACAATCAGTTTCTCTGCGTTCATTTTTTAAATGCATATTTTCACAAAAAAGTGTACTTGTTCTGTGAATTTTATCAGGTGTATAACTAGTGAAGTTCTCCTCTGAAGTAGGATAAGATAAACTTTATTAATCCCCTGTAGGAGAAATTTGGGTGTCCGGTAGCAAACACAGTCACACAAATAATCACACATACATAAATAAATAAAAAAATAGATACAAGATAAACGTGACTAGCAATAGTAATGAAGTACACATGTTCAATTCAGTTCAGTTCAAACACGTCTGTTGAACAGCTGAAGGACAAACAACTTTTTAATTCATTTGTTAAGTTACTTTTGACCAAAAAATTACAAACACTTACTTCCTTGAACGAAATGTGTGACATCTGTGCAACATAACTGAACTTTATTTTGATCCAACACAGTGAACACGGACACTTGATAGGCGGTGAACTTCTTGAACTGCCCTGTAGGTGGAGACACACATCAAGGCATCAATAGCAAGCTCAGCAATCAACTCATAATACACTAATGATTAGGGTTGGGTATCGGTTGGGTTTTATCCCATACCGGTGCTTACTCAGTATTTTCTAAACGGTACCGGTGCTTAAATGGTTCTCGAACCGGTACTTAAAAAAAACAAAACCGCACACTTTTTGTCACAAAACAACACCCATTTATTTAAGATAAGATAAGATAATACTTTATTGATCTCACAATGGAGAAATTCCAGGGCCAAATTGAACACAATAATGGTCATTTATTCAATAAAACACTGTTTCTTTCAGTGTTTTTATCATTTATTTGAACTGAAACACCTAAGTCACTTTCTTTAGTACCGTCTCAGACCCACCAGGCAGACAAATTTGCTTTCTTAAGAAAAATATTATTTCGGTACCTGTTTTCGGTACCAATTCATTTTTCGATACCGGTAGTACCTTAATTATTTATTCGATACCTTACTGGTATCATTTCACGGTACCCAACCCTACTAATGATCACATGTTAACTATTAAATTTAAAATCTAGCATTGGTAGCTAAAATGAGCATAAAGTCCACATAACTAACCTTTGAATGTCACGTTTGTAAGACTTGTATTTAATCTGATCCAATCCAATCCTTGGCCCAAAGAAGATCCAGCTTCTTTGTATTGCACCACATACTCTTTGATGTCAGGAATTATTTTCCAGGAGGCAGTTAAGTTGTTTTCATTCATTTCCAGATTAATGGCTTCTTCTTTAGGTATTTTTACTGAAAAAAGAAAATAGCACACACATTATGTTTATCAGAGTCAAAATGATCTGCTAATTTCCATCAAGAACTTCTTTTGAAAGATACCTGGTACTTGTATGGCCAGATGAGAAGGCGGTGTAGCACCAAGTGTGTTGTAGGTGTCTATACTGACTGATTTAACATTCTTTAGAGAGAAGTTGTAGTAACATTGGACTTCACTACACACCAGGCGCACAGGGGCTGCAACAGACTCGTTAAAGGCCTCGAAAGTCCCATTATTAAAATAGAGTCTCAAGTTATATCCTAAAATGTGTCCACGAGCTTTAGACATGGGAAGTTTCTACAAAATATAAAGGACAACACACACACACAGTTTTATCATGCATTTTCATAATTTACAACAAACCTTTTATATGCCATGTTATCTTTTACCTTCCAAGTAAGAACACACTCTGAGCTTTGGGGCAATATGCCACAGTCTCGCCAAACATCCAATGTTCCAAGAGGAGCTAAAAGATGTGGAAATCTGTATGTACAATATGTAATTTTGCTTATTTATTTTCTTTATATATATTAACTACCTCTCTCTGCACTCCTTATTATATGAACCTCACTCCACTCGCTCATCATGCTTGTACCACATGCGCAACGGACCTGAAATGAATAGTTTGTGCAGGGCTCTGGAGTGTTGAAAGTATAGCTGCCAGACACACCACTTTCTTCTTGCTAAAAAGGGGAAATCATTCGGGTTGAGGAGTGATGTATAATGAAATTAAAGTTTAGGGTAGCATTCATTTGCGTTTATTATCTATGCTTCTAATTAATTTTGCCATTCAGTCAAATGAGGGAGAAAAAAACACCTGAATCCATGCTGGCTGTGCCTCTGTGCAATGGCGAACTTGACAGTGCCCTACTTCAAGCATCAACTGGTCACAGGGAGACATCCAGTGGATTTCCATGGGCTCATCAGAATTTGATTTAATCTCTGGAGGAGATGGCTTGACTAAAAAAAATGCAATGCAAGTGAACAATCATCAGTTCAAATGCCAGTTTTTGTTGAAAGAAATGACAAATTCTCAGTGAACTTACTGATGTCAGTTGTACTAAAGGTAACAATGTCAGACTTGGACACAATTCCATTTTGATCTTTAGTCTGAACCCAAACTTGCAGTTCACTGTGGCTCGTATAGTGCTGGCGCTGGATTATTGCCCGGTGACCTGTGGCTTTGCTGTGAGAGCCTTCCCTGAAAAGAAAATGTTTCAGGTTTAAAATTTAGATTAAAAATCCTATATTATCACAAAGAAGAGGGTTCAGCAGTAGCAGCAAAATCTAACCATAATCTATTACCTATTTCGTACACTTGTTTTGTAATGGAGGATATTTGAGCACTGAAATGACCAGAACTTTTTTGTGTAGTAACTGTTTAAACTGGAGCAAAACCTACTAGCATGTGGAAGGTAGATGTTGTGAGCATGCAAAAAACTAAACACATATTAAAGCATGTTTTTCATTGTAAAAGCATGTTTCAAAGCAAAAAAAAAAAACATCTCAAAAGTCAATTTAGCATAATACAACTTCTTAGTGACTTACCAGTGCAAAGAATAGGTTAAATTATTATTGGGACCAGGCATTGGATTCCAAGTGCAGATGATATCAGCACTGCAGCCACCGTCATCACATGGTATATGGCAGTTTGGGGAAGAAGGCCTTACAGAAAGACCTGAGGAAAATAAATGAGCTTACTTTCACAAACAATAATGGAATAGTCTGTGTAGGTTCTCAGTCGTACAGGAGTTGTCCATCGTAGGCCAAGTGTAACTGTGCACTTTCAAACTAAATTGATTGTCAGTACCCTTCACTACAATTAATATGATGAGACTATGATGTTTCAAAGTGGAACGTGAGCACAGATTGTGGGTAACACCTTTTTCAGACATGTGCACATCCGTTCTGGTTCTACCATACAAAGCTTACCTCCTTTATGCAAGTCTGAACACTTGAAAGACCAGTGTTTTGTACCAATGAGCAACACAAGTTACAACAACAGGAAATGAGCACATGAAAGGTTTTGTGCCACAGCAGCACACATGACACTCTCTGAAAGCCAGTGGTGGAACAAGTACTCTATATTCTTACTTAAGTAAAAGTGCAGACACAGGACCAAAAATGTACTTAAGTAAAAGTATCTAATAACATTTTTACTTAAGTAAAAGTATAAAAGTATTCTTTGTACAATGTACTTTATAAGTAAAAAGTAAAAGTATTTAAGACCTTAATGTGCAGGATTTAAAAAAAAATGTAATCACACCAGGTTTAAACGAGTAAACCACTAACAGGTCTAAACCAGGTCTAAACCCATACTAAACTAGGTCTAAATCAGGACTAAACCACAACTAAACCAGGACTAAACCACATCTAAACCAGGACTAAACCACAACTAAACCAGGACTAATCTAGGTCTAAACCAGGACTAAATCACAACTAAACCAGGACTCAACAAGGTCTAAACC
>OMNZ01032259.1:3494-13873 GCA_900303255.1 Lesueurigobius sanzi
AAACAGCCCAGGCCTTCAGTGTTTGGTGAGTTTACTTTTCATGCACAACTTATTCTTGCTGTATTTATGTGAAAATAATGCCTATTAAACCGGTCGTTGTAGTGCAAAAAAGTTTGGGGACCACTGCTGTTGTAGCGGATTTTTAAAAAGTGAGGTGAGTGGAAGGACAGTGTGTGTGTGAGCGGGAGGCAGATGCCACAGAGTTGCCAGATTGCAGGCGCTGCTAGAAATGGCTATTATTTCAAATAGCGTAGCATATTTACACCCCTCGGTTAACCGGTTTTAACCGGCTAATGAGCCTTGGTGGCCGGTCAAGAAGACCTGCCAACCTTGAAAGAATTTTATGAGTACAAATGTATGTGTGTGAGGTGCACAAAAGTCAGCGTCCGCTGAATAGAGTTAAAGTGTCTACAAGATTCAGAAACCTTGTGAAAAGGCTCTGTAGGTCAGCGGCAGAATCAACATCAGTGACAACTTCACTGAAACTGACGAAGAACAAGATCAAACGATATACGTGTAGTTTAGAACATGGAATCGTACAAATGAAATATTGTAGAAACACCACGAATCTCCGAAACCATCTGCCCCAAGGAGAATGCAGCTCGAGAAGGCATTTGAATGCAAGTTCTCTCCACGAGCCCAGAAAATAACGAAGGCTATCGCTACATACGTCTGCGTCTTCTATATCCAAGTAAAATTGGTATATCCTTAACTGAATGGAAAATCAAAGTGAATCAAGAATGCACTCACTAATAACCAACTCATTTAAAAACTAAATCCATAATCTCCTTTGTAGATCTATAATTTGCAAAGATTTGTTCAAACTAAAACCATACATTTAATTCTGTCTCAATCCATAATATACATTTTTATGCTTAAAATGCCTTATTATTGTATTGTTCACAGACTGCAGAAAGAGCTGCGGCCGCCCCTCTCAACTGTCTGAATCTCATGTCCATCTGCGGTTATCTTGCATTTGCCGCGTTCACTAGCGATGTTTTCAGTGACAACAGTTTATCACCGAGTGATAAAGAAAGCTATGCTGCTAAATTAACTTCAGTGAATATGATAGGTCTAAAGCTGGCCATACACTGTGATTTCAGAGACAATTAGAACATACCAAATTAGTCCTCAACTCACACTATGTGATCCGCCCTGCTCTCCTAAAGGGAGAACTTATCAGCGGTGTGTTTCCCTCACTCACCCCCTCTCTTCTCCCTGACTTCCCCCAGCTCCAGTAGCTGTATTTCACTGCGCACTCGTTACTTTCGTCTGGCCTCAGCAGTGCTGGGACCTCACCGCTCACGTAAAATACCAAACGTGTCAGAAAACACAGCGATGATGCTCTTGTTCGCCTTGAAACGGTGCGAGCTGACGGAATTCTGTAAAACTTGCTCTTCGTGGTTTTTATCAAAACAGGCTCTTTCTGCAGGCGACATGCACAGAGTTGCCTGACGTGACGTAGATCAATAATCCCTCTATAAAATTACAAAAAACATGCAATACGTGTTTTTCTCATTCATTTTACGGCAAAAAACGTTTCTAATGGATACTACTTCACCTGCAGTGTCTCGCCTCAAAGTTATAGACAGCATATATTCGACAAGACAAAGTGATGGCCTAAATTAAGACAAATGCTCGCCATGTTTTAAATGGAATGAACAATATTTAGCTTTTCATACTAATCACAAGGACATTTGATTAACACAAAAAAGAAGATGTGAACACTGAAGTGGTTTCATGATAACTACTGAGGCACAATGCTACAAAGCAAGACCAAACCTGCCTGTATACTGTACCATTTAATGACATGGTGGTGTCTGCTTTTTGGTGAAGGATAATAACAATGATACAGCAGGAAGAAAGGATTAAGTGTCCTTCACGAGCAGCAAAAGAGAAGAAGAGAATGGCTAATACAAACAAGGATGTGGGCATCTGAACAAGAGACAGCTGGATGGACGCTGCCATGTATCTGAAACGTTTTTACTCCGATTTGACGCTCTTTCGGATGTAAAAGGACCTGGGGCTGCTCTCTTTGCAGAGCCGGTTTTAGTGGAGAAAAATAAAACAGCAAAAACTAGCACCAACTCTAAATGTTTGGTTCAAATGTACAGCGCACATCGTAAATAAAACCGATCTCAAAAATGTTTACAAGACCAAGTTAATATCACACCTGAAGTAAGGTTCATTGTATAACGTTACTATATCTAGTACTTTGTATGGCCTCCATGATTTTTAATGATGGCACCAAATCTTCTAGACATGGAATGAACAATTTGGCAACACTTTGCAATGTCCGTCTTCTTCCATTCTTCAACAATGCCCTCTTGTAGAGACTGGATGCTGGCTCAACTTGTCCCTTTAGAATCCCTCATAGAAAGGTTTCCTGCTGTGTGTTTGTTTGCACGATGCTAAAGAAAGCTAGCTAGTTAATGCTACAACTCGTCACAGCTCATCCAAGACACGAAGCCTGGGCCCTTTCCTCGCAAATATGATCTACTCCAGCAACATGCTTCATTCATTTCATTAGATCTTTTGAAGAACCTTCATCCTAAAACCTCCGCAGCCTGTGTTTTAGCTGTGATCTCCATCTGCCGACTCCAAAATCAGCTGAAGTGCACATGCCAATGATATCAAGGTATTACAATTTGCACCAGTATAACTATGCACAGTGTTGGGGAGTAACTAATACATGTATTTAAAATACTTATTCAGAATACTCAATTTGAGTAACTGTATTCAGGTACAAATACTGTCAATTAAAACTGTCAATTTTCTAAGCGGATAAAACGGGTACTATATTTTAAGGCGGAATAACACCACTTCGACCTCTGCGCAGTATTACGATGCTCCTATAGGATTCTCCCCCACTCAATTCCATGTTATTCCGGCTAAAAATATAGTACCCGCTTTATCCGCTGAGAAAATTGACAGTTTTAATGTTGTGTAACTATACTTTGAACGTATAACTACTGATATAGCCCTATTTAAATGGGGGAAACTAGGAAGAGATCCGTGGCTTCTACATTTGGCCCCAAGGGACTATACTGTAGGGTCAAAATGCTAACAACGTCTTTTGTCGTTTTATGGGACAGACGCACAAAGACGAGGCAGCCACGCATCGCCTCATCTAAGCCCAGGTTAGAACATATGTAAGCATGTAAAAGCGCTGAACTATTCCTTTAAGGAGTTTAATTGGAACTTTAATTGCTTTAGTATTTAACGCCGACTCCTCTGCGTACCACCGAGGGAAGACCACATACCACCAGTGGTACCACAGTTATGCTAATTATAATGATCTCCCTCTGGATATAATAAGACTAAAAACTATAAAATAACAAACTGTCCATCTTTAAATAAATGTGGGGTTTATTTAAGAGATAAATATTGCAATGTATTTTTTTTATTCAGTCTAGGGCTGCACAATATATCTAAAATAATATTGAATTGAAATATTAGGTGATGTAATATCCATACCGTAAGAAGCCACAATATATTGCAAAATCACAAGTCTTCCTTCTGACTGAGATCAACAAATGTTTTTCCAACTAAAATAAAAAAAAAAAATGCAAGGAGTCTGAGATTCTGCCAAACATTTCCTAACCCTACAAAAACTTTTCTAAAAACAAAATTAAAATTCCGATAATGTCAGGAAGATGCTAATGTTTCCACTGCTGAAAGGATTTAAGAAAGTGGCAAACAGCTCCACAATCACACACCGGGCTGTGTGCGTGGAGACATGGAGAGCACAATAATTCAGACTAGGGCTGGGGCATAGTTTAGCAGTGCTCCCTGCTCAGAGTGAGAAGAGGATGAGACCGGGGGAAAACAAACTGTTTAGTGGAAGAAAACTACATTGCCGACTCCAAAAAAGCAGTGTTGTTTACTGGTGTCACTTAAGATAATGGATTAAAAACAGAATGGTCTGAAAAGCTGTGGCGCACATTAAGTGGAGGTGATGCTCAGGGCTCTACACTGCGATCACTTTGGTCGCATGCGCAACTATTTTTCAGGTGTGTGAGTAAAAAAAAAAAAAAAAAAGTGGTCACATCACATCTGTGCAAGCAAAAAAAAAAAGATGTGCAACAGAACAGTCTATGGCCCCAGCGTCTCCATACGCAGCCTCCATAGACACTGTATATAAACAAACAACTGCACCGAGAGGATTCCCCGAGGCAGTCACATGCCACACACTCAATAGTGTGTGCGCGGGGCTACTTTTTGTCCGGACTAGTGCCCTGCTTCCCCCGAGGCGAGGAGCAAGTGGCCGCTCCATCGCTCGAAGCAGCCAGTCATCCTTGCACACGAGCACAAGTGAGGGAAGAGCGCTGTGCTCCAGCTAATGCTACCAACTCGGTTTGACGAGTTAGCAATTTTCCATTTTGTCTATTTTCAAAAGCACAAATTACTGAAATTTATTCAAATTTATTGACCAGCCCCAAATCAGGTGCTTAATATGTGGTATCTACTCTCCTGTTCCGTCCACAGTGTCTACGCAACACGGCTGGGGCTGGAGGAAGCCCTTCTGTGCCTACAAGGATTTGGATGAGAGATGAAAATTGTTTCAATGCTGAAATATTATTGAAAAACAAGGCAAAGCGTGCTGTGGGCTAAATTACTCAAAAAACAGCCAAGAATTATTCACCACAGACCCAAACTCTGGCCTATTCAGAGCAGCTCCGAACACACAGAAAACTCCCAGGACAATCTGCACAGATCGCCCAAACACAGAGGCTCTAGACACGGGTCACTCCCAGGAGGAGTTACTGCACACTCACATCAGTTTAAAGAATAATCTAGTTGAATTCATGAGCTTTAGGGTTCTTAGCACACTTTTGTAAAGGTTAAATGTACCTGTAGGCCACAATTCTCTTTTAAGAATTAAAAAGCAATTTTTTAAAAGCCATGTATTATCCGCGGGATGGTGCCTAATTTAGAGCCATTTTAGTCTTGTTTCGGCCCTAACTTAGTGTTGTCTTGTTTGACAAACCAATTACTTACAATTTAAATTGAAAAAGGCACATACCACGTATAAACAGTTTAGTCACAATCTTATCTTTATTGCACATTATTTATTTATTATGTGATTTACATGCCACTTTCAGAAAAAAGAATTCAACTCCAGATATAAGATCCTAATAAGATTGTTGGCCTACATGCAGGACCTCTTTATTTGAACATTTGAAGTGCTTCATCACTGCCTTCCACCTCGGTACATGCTCTACACAAATTGCAAATTCATGCTGACATTGCTGTTGTGCTCGATGTAGGTTAGCACTTGACTGGCAAATACTGTGGCTCTGGCAAGGATCAATGAAGCACCGTCTGGTTTGGAATTGCAAATGCAGTTTTAAAAGTACTATGATGTTTTGGGGGGACCTTCTCAATAACAATAATCAAGCGACATTTGCAAACCATCAAAAGTGTGTAGAAATGTGCTGGCAGCCTGGCAAGCATCTTTATTCAGACTGCTGTGTCGTCAAAAAGAAAACCGTCTTGCACAAACTACAAAAATGCAGGGGAAAAAAAACATTATGCCATAAGAGAGGGGGGGAAAACAAAGAACCAAGGCACTCCTCCCACACTACAATCCTCAATTCACTTCTCCATTGTGAGATCAATAAATAACTACCTTATCTTACATTTTCCAAAAAGCCACTTGTTGACAAAGGCTTTGTTGGAGCCGATGCGCGTAGAGGAAACCACCAGCAGCGTGTTTTAAGGGATTTTAATGTGTATTAATCCAGTACGATAAAAGTAGTGTTGTTCCGATACCATTTTTTCTCATCCGATCCGATATCTGGACTCCGAGTAGTCGCCGATACCAAGTAGTTCTCCGATACCACAATGTAAATAAAAACACTAGCAAAAGTCTGTAAAAAGACGCCAAAGCCCATTGCATATTGCTCATTCTGCAGATAAAATGTATTCTGTCACTGTTCTGTTTCCACTCTAAAGACTAAATGAAGGAAAAAAAGGAAACACAAATGTATCTGCTGTGATCTTTAGAGGGTTTCGTGTCTGCAGAGCCCAGAAAAACACATTGTAGTATCGGATAGGTTTTGGTTCAGGTACTCGCCGATACCGACTTGAAAAACCTGTGGTATCGGAGTATCGGTATCGGAACATCCCTAAATAAAAGGCTGTTTGGAAAATTTAAATAGAGAATTGTAGTGTGGGAGGAGTGCCTTGGTTAGTTTTTTCTCTCTCAAGTTTCTGTTCCCCATACACCAAAGAGCACCTTCCCCAAAAAAATACTTTTGTAGTACTGACTTCCTGAGCACCTTGTGTCTCTTTTCTCTCACTATTTCTCTCACTATTCTCACACCATTTTTTTTAGACATTACACATCGAGTATATTCAATTTATGTTTTTGGCAGACAGTTTTGTAGCTTCCTGTTGATGACTTTGAAGATATACTAACTAAAGATTTGCGTATCTTCAACCACGATTTCAACATTATCTTGTAGACGACATATTGCCCGCCTCTGCTATGATCACAGTAATAATTTACACTCCTGAATGTACCTTGATTTTCCCAAGGGAAGGGCAGCTGCGAGGATTGTTTTCAGTCTGCTATAACACACTCTTTCTTTTGTGGTCTGCGCTACATCTGTGCTGTACAAGTTTGCTTATCCCCATACGTTTAAGCAAATAGGAAATGAATATTTAAGCATTGCAGATATAAAACAAAACTACAATGCGAAGTAAAGAGAAGGCACTTTGCACATCGACTACGTATAACAGGTGTGTAGGGAAGGACATGTGTAAAGCTTGTAACCAAATGCATCCATATGAAACATCTCCCGCACACTTTCAAGCTTGCAAAAAGTGAGAATTTAATTAGATTTTGCCAGGTAGAATTTGCTCGAGGAATGCCTAGTTGCTGAACGGTTGCACTTGCATATAAATTCTCACTTTTTGCAGGTTTGACAGTGTCTTGGAGACACGACAGCAGCCGTAGTAGCGTTCCTGCATTTCATAAACGTTTTCATGCAAGTGAATGAAGACAGAATTTTGGTAATAGTGTAATAATTGAAGCCTATCCGTCTTCAATGCAATTGTAGAATGCTAGGTCTGACCCCGGAGCTTATTGTAATCATGTTTTAAGCACACAAAGCTGCATGTCTCACCTCCATCCCGGTCTCTGGCTCTGTGTGTGTGGACTGCCTTCCCTCTGCTGTGGCCTGTGCTGTCGCTGTGTTTGTTCTCAGGGCTATCAGACCTCCTGAGCACTTTGCATGGAGGAGTGACATCTGACTCGCTGCGCATCTTGTCATGACGGTGGTCCCCTCCTGGATGGCTCTTGGACGAGTATTTAAGTGTCTGCAAACACAAAATACATTTTAAATGCACCGATTCAGATAAATGGCTTTTGTGGTTTTCTGCTAGTGGTCTTTGAGGTAATGTCAACATTTATACCAAGTATTACATAAACACACAGTGTAACGGGATTTTACACTCACTCTTATCTTTTTGTTGCTACTTATTTGATAGTTCAGGTGTCTAGTTGTCTATAATTATCTTAATTAGGCCAAAATATCGCATATTTTTGTGATTCACATAAAGCCACAACCAAGAGCAAAGACACCTGTATTGCGTGATTATATGGAGAATTTTCCTGAAATGTCGCAAATAGACAATGCAAAGAATAGGATTATTCGTTGAAGTGCTTATTTTTGGCTCTGGATTAACCATTATTTACATGGCAGAGTGCAGGGAGGCCCTAATCGGGCTGGCTAGCAGTAAGCTAACGCTAAAGGTAGCTGCAATAAAAGTCGTCACTACTTTTCCAAACCGATTCTATTCGACGGCTTTCAGCCATTGATGTGAACTTTAATCCACACTGTTCCTCATCAGCACAGTTAGAACACCTTCAAATCCCATTCCCCACAATTTGCAGGAAGTTTAGACTTTATTTTCCGCACTGCCTGGGGCCTTGTGCGCTCTGGAACCCTCCACTACAGTGTCCATTTTAATCTGATTTGGTGCTAGCAAGCTAACTACTGAGGCTAGGTACAAACCTGATAGGGCTGAGAATCTCTTCGGTCGCACCTGCAAAGTAAAACAAAAGTGTTGTCAAAAAAGGAGGTGGATGTCACTGCGTGTTCAGAAGTGATGCTACCGCAACAGCTGTACATGCAAGTTTCAGGACACTTATTTTGGTTTGGATAAAAATGGCGGATTGTCAAAGCGTAGCTACGAGGAAAGGAAATCGGTGGAAGTAAAGAGAGATGTTTACCCATCGCTGAGTCTCGGTTGTTTCCTTGCATACATTACCATCAATGCCGTGTTAGTGTGATTGGAGTGGGATGTGAAAGACTAGGAGGGATACTAGGTCTTTTCTTGTTGGTAGCAGCCTGACATTCGTGTAGGATTTGGGACTAGCTGGTGGATCTCTCAATGCTAACGGCTGTTGGGAAGAGCGGCCTGACTCAGTCCATCACACAGCAGTGTCTCTGAGCCACTGAGAGCAGCACCAGCCAGAACTGCAGCCGCTGGGGTTGCCAGGTATGACACTATATACTTCTTCATCAAACAAAGTCACTAAATACCTGGTCGTACGCGCTTAGCTCGTAGTGTGGCGAAATCACACGCAATAAAAAGGTGCGTGCAATATTTCGAGAAAACATGAAACATTCATTTGTATATTACATTATGGAAGAGCGAAAGTCTTCGCCAAACCTGGCAACCTGTCTCTCCACTCCACCTCCCCCTTCCGTTGGCAACATCCGGGGCAGCAGTGAGACACGGTGGACATAAACTTCCCAATCTATTTGTTTACTATTTGTGTTTGAGTCAAGTGTGTACTTTTATTCCCATGTTTTATAAATGCTACATGGTGGTTCCTTCGAGGTTTTAATGGTTTACATGTGGCTCCTGTGTCTGCGCCATTCTCCTGGTCTCTACTGCCATCTAGTGGTTATTCTAGCGCTTTGCGAGTAGAACTAATTTACCCCTCTACGAATTTATTAAAATGTAGTGAGGCTATTTGAAAGGTGGGATAGGCTATAGCCATAAAAGATTGTTAGGTTATGGTCATATTTAAGATAAGGCAAGGCAATTTTATTTGTAGAGCACGATTCATACACAAGGCAGTTCAAAGTGCTTCACAATTTCATTAAATTACAAGGAGTCAGTAAAATATAGATATAACAATTCATTCATTCATTACATTAAAAGTAGTTAGATAAGTAAAATAACTCCAGTGTCCTATGCACAGCTAAAAAGAACTGTTTTCAGCCTGGATTTAAACATTGTCAGAGTTGAGGCCTATCTCACATCTTCAGCATCACCATGTTTAGTCCTGACTCTGGGACCGGCAGGAGACCACTCCCTGAGGTCCATGTTTAGTCCTGACTCTGGGACCAGCAACAGACCACTCCCTGAGCTCCATGTTTAGTCCTGACTCTGGGACCAGCAGGAGACCACTCCCTGAGCTCCATGTTTAGTCCTGACTCTGGGACCAGCAGGAGACCACTCCCTGACGTCCATGTTTAGTCCTGACTCTGGGACCAGCAACAGACCACTCCCTGAGGTCCATGTTTAGTCCTGACTCTGGGACCAGCAACAGACCACTCCCTGGGGTTCATAGAGCCTAAGATGGTTCATACGGCTCTAGCATGTCAGAGATGTACTTTGGTGCATGAACTTGTAAACAAGCAGAGCTATTTTAAAGTCTATTCTCTGAGCAACAGGAAGCCAGTGCTGAGACCCGAGCACTGGACTAATATGGTGGTATTTCCTGGTTCTAGTCAGGACTGGAGCAGCAGCGTTCTGAATGCACTACATCTGTTTTACAGCTGGTCTAGAGAGGCCGGTGAGCAGCCGTTACAGTAGTCCAAACTTCTGGAGACAACCAACACAAGGTAAGATAAGGCTTTATTGATCTCAAAATGGGAGAAATGTACCTGTTACGACAGCTCTTAAGATAAGATCACACAGGAGGGTGCAAAAAGTCAGGAAATGTGCTATCAAAGAAGAAAATAAGTTTGCAAACAGATAATAATAGAATAGAATAAAATAAATGTATCTTAGCATCTATCTATAAACTGTATAAACATATCTTATGTACACTAATAAAATAAAATAAACTCTGGGTAGCAAGAGAAAAAGAATATCCAAAAAAACAGAAATTGAACAGGACATACTGTATGAACATGAATATAAGTTTTTGTTTTTTGTTTTATTGTTTTATTTCACCTTAGTGGTTGCTAATCTTCCTGGGGTCCCGATTAAAAAGTTCATTTACAAAAAAAAAATAAAAAAAATACACATATACTGTATATATATATACAGTGCCTCTCAAAAGTACTAATACACCTTGAACTTTTGCACATTTTGTCATGTTTACAACCATAAACATAAATATTTTATTT
>OMNZ01032270.1:0-12493 GCA_900303255.1 Lesueurigobius sanzi
GGGTCATGTAAACAGAATATCCTGGTTTCGCTCTGCTGATGACGTACTGAGCATGTGCGAACTTCAGAGACAAATACGGCAGGAATTTCCTCGACCTTTATACCTTCTAAAAATACACAAAACAGCACAGGTTACTTTACAAAACAACAGAACTAGGATGTAGCTCCAGTGTCATCTGCTAAGATTTGGAACTAAACTGTCACTTTGGGATAGATCTTGTCCCTGTGTTTAGAGAAATGGGTTGAAATGGAAAGTGTTAGCAACATTGCTAAAGTGTTTAGCTCCTGACCGTATTTGTCATTAGCCCCGCCCCTCTCTGGAGCCGAAACATCCAGGATACTGTTGTTTCCCATGTGAATAGGAATTTCCAGGTTTCCCCGCGCACATGTAAACATCATATCCAGAATACTGTCATAACCGAGATATTACTAATAACCAGGATACTCGAGTGCATGTAAACACACTCAATGTCTTCTTTAATGTTTTGAGTATTATTTTAATTGTACATTCAAAGCAACAGGAAATTTAAGTTATTATGTGAAACTATTTTGGAAAAGGGGTGGGGTTAAATAAGTTATACTCTTCCCACTCCTTTTGAACATGTCAACTTGTAAACTGGCATGGAGAGAGAGAGAGAAAAAAAAAATGTTTTATTGTGTAACAGTTTTTGTGTTTATTGTGCTGCATTTTGTTTTGTGAAAACACTTTGTGTAGCTTGTATGTTCAATAAACTCATTCAGTCATTCATTCATTCAAATATGAGGTTTAAATCCTCATCCTAATCCATTCTTTGATTACCCCAGTGCAAAAAGTAGCATTTGCTGCATCATTGGGAATATCTGTTTGCAAGATGTAGTTCAAAATGTCACACAGTCTATCTTTGAAGGAAGAGGATTCACACCTGCTGCACACAGTAGCAAGGGTCAAATGGAATGAATAAGTTGAAAGAGCATTTCACAAAGGTGCAGCAAAAAAACTATTAATGGTAAATGTTTCAGCTAAGAGTTTTTTTTTCTAATAGCCAAATCAGTAGTTGTAGTAGTTGTCATGTGGTTTAGTTTAGACCAGGGATCTCCAACCAGCAGCTCGGGAGCTACCGGTAGCCCGCCAGCCCTTTCCAAGCAGCTTGCCAAAGGCTTTCCACATTTCTTTACACTTGATGAGTCAAATTTTACATGCATTTTTTTGGTCTAAACAAAGTATCTCCAAACATTTAGTCGAATATAGCAAACCATAAAGTAGAAACTACTGTCATTTTCTTTTATTGTGTTAAATTTTCATCTTGGCAGGCGTGAAGGCCTTGTTTCACGTTTTTCTTTGAAGCATAAGTAGCCCATTGGCCCATTTTTGGTATGCAAAAGATAAGATAAGATCTCTTTATTGATCTCACAATGGAGAAATGTACTTGTTACAGCAGCTCTTAAGATAGGATCACACAGGGGGGGGGGGTGTGCCATCAAGAAGAAAAATATGTTTGCAAACAGGTAATAATTATACTGGAGTAGAATAAGTAAAATACATTTCTCTTAGCATCAATAAAGCATCAATAAAAACTGTCTCTTATGTACACTGAATAAATAATAATAATAATAAGATAAACTCAGGTTGACTGATTAAAAAAAAAGTAGCTCACGGGTAAAAAAAGGTTGGAGATCCCTGGTTTAGACACTATATTATTTATGTACATAAATGTTGCTTCCTTCTTAGCATAGTTTTGAAATCACAAGTTCTTAATAATTTTAGACACAATCCCCTGAAAAGAGGAAACTCTGTCAGTGGGATATGAGTGATCAGGCCTGAACAGTTACTCAGCCTGCAGTCACAGGGCAGATGTCTGACTGATAACATGGCCTTTGGTGCTCTTTCGGGTGCCGGGTGTCTTTCCACCGGTGACCAACAATCTGATGAGCTTGCTTGTAACGAGGTGTGACTATGTGTCTGAACTTCCTGCTTGCTAAACTGTCGGAATGCGCCGGCTTTGTGCGGATGGGTCGCTTCTCCACACCAGCCAATGGAGGGAAAGCAGAGGGCTCGCAGGCCACAATGGAGGTGATGTAATGCCCTTTCAGAGCGGTGTCACACAGTAAATGCGGGCAGACAAAGACGAAAATTCTCTCTCCATTCCACCCCAGTTGCCACAAAGTTTCGGGAACTTGACCTTGCAAAAAAAAAAAAAAAAAAAAAAAAAGCGCGACAACTGGGACGCGGTAATTATCCGTGGGACAGGGTGAGAGCTCGCTGACATCGGGAGTTCAGTGGCGGGGCAGGTGCAAACTGTTGCTTTCGGGGATGGTCTTTATTAGCGGGTGGTGGTCCCTGGTGTCTCCGTCCTCATGCTGCAAATCTTGAACCTAAATAACCTCTCGGCGGCTAAGTTTGTGTCATCCAGACCAGCTATATCCTAAAGACGGACCAGGAACCACAGTCATGCAGTGATCACAGTGTGTAAATCCCCCTTTCTGCTCACATCAAACTCAAAAGTGTAGCCTTGAAATTGTGACACTGGAAAGACTCGAGATTTGGACGAAAACCACGAGACAAACAGCCACTTAGTTTGACATAAAAGTCGAGAATTGCATCCGTTTGTTTTGGTTTTATCTAGATCTTAGTAAATGTTTAACTTGGGAAATGTAGACCAAATGTGCCCCAGTTGTCAAAATCAAACAAACAGGTCAAAAATGTAAAGTATTAAAAAAGTGCAACTTTTTCTGTGAAAAAACAAAACTTAATATTAGTGTGCATTTGACCTTATAGTGTGGGTGGCCTTTACATTTCATAACAGTGGCTTTTATGATGCTCCAATAAACATACATTTTTCATGGTTCTGGTTATGGTTAGTGGTTAGTGGCCATTTACTGTCAACGAACTGAACTTACTCTTTTGAAATCATAATGAAACAGAAATAACTCAAATGTCCCTGATCTAACGTTTACATGACCTTCAACAACGGCCAGGAAAACTGTTCAGGAGCAAAGAAAAACTCACTTCAGCTGAAATACAGAACTCTCTGACAAAATTCACGTTTCTTTTGTTTCAAGATGCACAATATGTAAAGAGGGAGAGACAGGAGGAGATAGAGGGGAGAGAGAAGGGAGGAGTAGAGAGGGGAGAGAGAGGAAGTAGGGGAGAGAGAGGGAGGAGGAGGGAGGGAGAGAAAGGGGGGGTAGAGAGGGAGGGAGGAGGAGAGAGAGCTTTTCATGCAAATGAAACAACAACTTGATAATAATGCACATCTAACCTTTTAGTGGCTGTATGGACGGTTAGTAAGGCTCCATAGTCCATACTAACCATCCATACAGCCACTAAAAGGTTAGATCCGCACTATTATCAAGTTGTTGTTTAATTAGCATAAAAAGCTCCACAACGCACCTTTAATCTGCTCGGGGAATAAAATAATTCTGTGTCCTGTGGTGAAGGTGAGCAAAATCACATCACTCCACCTAAACGAAACGTTGATTTTGACAACTGCAACTGATGTGCAAAATGTTCAATACATGTATTGCTTTGAAAAGGATGATTTCAAACTGTAGCAGAACAGGAGAATGTTATCATAAAGCAGCTGAAAATGATTGAGGAGACAAATTTAGAAAATGCTGAATCTAGATTATTACCCATTTGCTGCATAGTCTTGTGGTACATCCCAGTTGGCCATGTGCAGCAGTTAAAGGAGAGGCACTGCAGGAAAAATGGTTTCACTTTTAAACAAATAAATGACCTAATGTTTACAATAAGGAGTGTAATTATCGCACTGAATCAACGTTTCTCCACAGAACTGTATGGGACATGGTAACTTCAATGACCATTTCTCACATTGCAATAGACAATAGCTCCACTTTAGTAGCACCTACAGACATCAAAGTTTCCATTCTTGTACTTAATCATAATTTGAAGGTATGTTCTGAGGGACCTTTCAATATTTAATTCCTAGGCTGGTTTATTTAGGTCAATTAGATCTTTTTTTTTAATAGATTTATTCAGTTCTAACTAGTTTATTCAAAAAATAAATAAGATATCCAAAATCCCCTCTGAACAAATCTTTGTGACTAATATATGAAAAAATAAAACCATACATTTGAACCTGGCTCCATTTCATCACCAAAAATATAGTCAATCTTGGAGATTTTATACATAAAATGCCTTATCTTAATATGAAAATATAGAATGACAGAAAACATGTTTTCTCAAAGTTATGTCAGGAATATGCAATAAACATTTCATATTGATATCACTCAATTCATTTTGTCCCCCTTGTGAGCTTGTATTTATTTTTATTAAACAATCTAATGCAGGGCTGCACAAAGTTTTTTCCATGGAGGACCAAAATAGGCAACGGAGAGCCAAATTAGCGAGCAAAGGGCCGTTTTTGAGTAGGACATGCTGTTTTGGTGTTCTTAGGTACTATTTACTGTCTAGTCAGTCATAAATTAATCAAAATGAATACTCCTTACAAGCATCATCTCAACTTTGGGCGCCCCTGATCTAATGTGATACTGTATGCTCCTTGATGTCATAAAACTAAAAACGTAGTTAATTCTGTCTGTCTGGCTTTCATTCTTGCAAAATACTGTCTGTGTGCTATTGTGCAAATTTCCAAAAGTTACATGCAGTTGCTATATTAAGATCCCAGTCAGAGAAGACCACAGAAGTTTCCATAATGAAATGTGGGATTGCCGTAATGTGTTGGTGCCACAAAGAGTCGGAATGCTCAGTGTTGTCCGGGCTTGCCTGCTCTGCTGTTTGCCTGTTCGGCATTCGTACTCTCTGGAATAGATTACAGGGCCGCACTCTCCAAAGAATCAAAACACAGAGCCGGGTTCGAGGCCAGCGCTGCATGCGGAGTGTACTGTATGTGTGTGGGCAGCGGTGGAAACACAACACACATACAGCGCGGAGCAGCGCCGAGGATCTGCTCTTGTCCCTCCTGTGGACAGAAATCCGAGAAGCAGACAGGAATGTTCGAGGGCTTGGTTGTGGCTCCCTACAAAAGAGATTTCCATACAGGTCTGTTCAGCTCACCCTCATTCCTCTTCGCGCTACCAGCCATTTACATTATTGTCAGCAGCTTTCATCAAGTGACCCACTGTAAAACTGGGGTGAAGCAACATTTCACTGTGCAGCTTTTTTGCAAACAATTGTCTTCCAGAGAAAAGGCAGCGACGACTCTAAAAGTGAAAGCACTCTTGGCGTTTTCAATGTTAGGCTTTGCTCCCTGCAGTAGTCTGTCTTCATATGGCTTCAAAATTCCACATCCTTTACTTTGGGTCCAGGGAATCCATTTCCACCATGTGAGTTCCTGTTCTGCTTTGAGAGAGAAGAAAGAGGACTGTGTGTTAACGGGCCTTCATTTTTTGGCTTGTTTGATTTGCATCTCTGTAGTAATAGGCCTCAGGTGGGAGGAAATCCCTTTGACTGACCGAGTTAGACCTTTTCTATCATTACCTAATTGTGCAGCCACTGTGTATTAAGGGCGATGTTAATAATTAAGTTAAGGGGCTTACATTTGACACGCTGAGGAATTGGTTTCTCTTATGCTTAAAGCGCCGGGTGCAAAGGGCAGATATGAGGTAAATAACAAACTTGGCTGCTTTCCCAGCCTTTCCTTTCTCATTGTGTACTTCCTGTGCATTTCATTGATGTATTCCTGGATACCCACTGCACTGCGATGCCAGGCAAGGATCAAAAAGCACTGCTCAGCCAATATAAACTGGATGTTTTATTGAAAAGCTATGCAGATCCCGGCATCACGCCTCTTAATCTCATTGTTCATCTGTAGAATAATCTACAAGAAGCAAATGAGGGTTCACGCCGAGCCGTTCGAAATGTGCATGTTTTCCTCACGTGTAACTCGCGGGGATGCAATGTCCTGATTATCAGCCACCGGAGGGAATGAAAGGGGGGCGTGATAATTGCATCCTGCCTTTCCTTGATCCAAGACTAAGACGGAAGAATCGCTGGAACATCTTCTCTGGTGGAACATCTCTTATTATCTCCAGTGTTGTCTTGAAACATTGGTAACAGAGATGGAGCTGGCCGTGCTGAACGGCGCTGTGGCTCTCTCGCCACGCCGACTGTCTGATGTTGCAGATTGAGCCGCGCAGTTATGCAACACAAGCCGACTAATCGCAGGCCAAATGACGCCGAATGAATTGATTAAGTTTGCCGGCCTGACTGTTCATAATTGGACAGGAAGAGCACCAGGCCATGTGCTGGACACCGGTCAAAGTCAAGATACAGACTTGCTTGTGCTACATCTACGGCTGTGGTGCAATGATGTGGCTGCAATGTCTGCAGATGGAAGTTTGCAAATCTTTATGGTGCCACAAGTTATTACAATATTTAGGCTTGCGGGTGACGGTTATGAGGCTAAAAGCTAACAGCGCCTTGGTGAACTTCATCAAACTTTAATGGAACACGTCGTTGAGCAGCTGGTTAACCACAGTCACGATGAATGAAAGACTGTCGACCGCACCAGTCAGCGTTTTGATGAAAGTTGCATGTCTGGTTATTTTTGACAGCTTGCTCCAAACGGAATTGCAACTCCACAAAGTTCGACAATCCAATCCCAGCTTAAAGAGCCCTTCAGCGACATAGTTTTGGTCGCCCCTGCTGAACCTCCAACAGACCCCTGGCAGAATGAGCACAGTTTTCGAACAATGGAAAACAAAGCAGTTTTCCTAGTGCCAATAGCGATGCCATTCTCCTGTTCCCATCCTCTACCATTTCGGTTGAACAGCTAATGCAGACCTCGGAGACACACCTGAGCTCTCCTCACATGTGACACTGGCTGCTCTCCAAGCTGTGTGCCCTCTTCAGAGAATCAATCCCCTGAGGTGCTGCAGGAGGATAATGAGCCCGCTTTGTCGTCAGCCCCTTGCTCTGCGCTGCTTCTTGTGTCACCTTCCTGTGTGCTTACATTTCATTGAAGAAATCCACTTCTTTGCCCTTTTAAAGAATTGAATATATCATCTGATTATGCAGTCTAAACCGCTCTAGACAGGAACAAAGGGAGTTGGCGTTGTACTTGTGTTGGTTTACGTAAAGTCTAAGGACCGTGTGACAAAAAAATAGGTTTTGTTTACTTGTTACAGATAGTGTATGTTTATGAGCACACATGGGACTCGAGGGCTAATTTCTATCTGTTGTCCCACTGTCGCACTCACAAACACACTCTCATTCATCAAAACAGGGGGCTGGCTTGCAAAGTATCAAAAAAAAAGTGTGAACGCAGTCAAACAGATTCCGGGGCACTCTGTAGAGGGAAAGTACAAAAGTCCTTTATTAAAACATGGACAAATGCCAACGTGTTTCAACATAGGTGTGTCTCGTTCATCCTGGCCTATTGTACATGTTTGTGGTAGCACCTGGAGGAAACCTACACAGTCACGGGGACCACAAGTAAACCCCACACGGAAAAGCCCCACTCGGCTGCTGTGCCACCGACGTGATATAATATTTAAAGTATCTCCTCAGAAGTTTGGATCCAAATATATGATGAATGCAAACCATCTTGACAGTTCTTTGGGTCAATATGCACGCTCTCTTCAGATACCACACTCATAGGATTTGGTTGTGTGTCCGCTACTGAGGTTTTTAATCTGCTGCTTGAGCTAAAGTAAAGTTATGTGTTGTTGCTTTAAGCAAAATTCTGTCAAATGTTTATTTTCCGACGATAGTTTTGTCGCTGTAATATTGTTTTGTACAATCAGCTCTATCTCATTGTATTGTGCCGTACCCTCTGACTTCCTGACAGTTTGGATGATATTTTTCAGATTTCGTATGCCATCAGCTTAGAAGAAAGACCTGGCACATCAAATACTTTGGTGTGTAGGAGACAAGGGAGCAACCCAATGTTCTTCAAAGAGATCCTTTCCACACACTGCCTAACTTGCAAAAATAACTTCATTGGGACATGAACTTGCAAAGGCTGTTTTGCATGTTCAAATAATTTTAACACATCCAAAGAGAAAGCTTTCTGATAATATTTTGTATGTACCATAGTCATTTTTTCAGTAGTAAACTGACACACAGTGATGCTGTGAACATTCTGCATAAATAATTAAAGATGCAACTAACATTTTCTACAAATCCTGCTCCACAAAGCGTTTAAGGAGCAAAACACAATCCTTGTTTGTCTTCCACTCTGCTTGTATGTGCAGTGGACCCACAATTAATGGATCGTGGCAGTGGAGCAGCTATTTGGCCGGCCGGAGGGGATATTAATCAAGTTTTCACCTTGACTCTGGCCTTCCTCGGCGGTTAACTCATTCTCTGTGTTTGCCTTTGCTTCGTGGCTCCCTCGGCACCACTAAAGCTCTTATTGTTTCCCTGGCAGCAGCGCTCTCATGCTCCTTGGTCACACACTCTAATCTAGGGGGGGATCCTTGTACTGTGCGGACCCATCTCTGTTCATCAGGCTAATCACTTCATAGGCTTAGCTCTGAGCTCGCTGCTGTGGTATTGGTTGGCAGAGCAGTCTTTGATCAATAGACAAATCAGGTTGACTTATGAAAATGAAGTCTGAGGAATTTGTAGTGTGGTGTAATATTGTGGTGCTGGGCATGGATTGATTTTTCTCTGGGTCCATTTTCAATTGCTCCTGGCTTCTGTTACAGCACAGTGTGTGTTTCTTCTGTTCAACCACTGACCAATATCTACATTGTTTCATTTAATTACGTTCTGCAAAGAAACACTTATCAACATTAACTAAACAACTGGAGCTCTGGAGTTTATTTTAATTTCAAGGTGTTTGCTGTGTCTGGCGTGTTGTTTACGAGCCATGTAGGATGTGAGGACACTGAGGAGGAGATGACTTGCAAACATGGCAGGCATCTGTCATGTTGACAGGAGCACAGTGAGAAAGTGTCACACTGATGTGGAGCGACCTTGTGGCTCATACAGATGTACATTTACATTCCACACACACTTGCACAGGAAATGACATTTAGGGACACTTAAGTTAGTCTTACTGGGGTCACAGCTTTCGAAGAAGAAAATAATATTTGTAATTAAAAATAAAAGTCTGAGCACAGTACAAAACCACTATTCTACTCTCACATCCTACTGTAGTACATGGTTTAGCCATTTAAAGGCTTAAATGGCTTTGCTTCACTCCAGTCCATTCATTAAGGATTAAATATACAAAATAAATTGGTATCCTAAAATCACCTGCATTATTAGTTTAGGTTTTACAACTGGCAGAAGTTTCTCCTTTCATCCATTTGTTGTCCACTGGCTGTAGTGATTTTGAGGAATATTATTGACCACCTCGTTACCACTCTCACTCGTGGGAGCAGCTTTTAATAGCTGTTTTGGCCTGAGCTCAGCATGAGTTGGCATTGGGCATATGACCAATAACACTAATGGCCACATTCTGTGTGGTGCCCTGACAGGCAGCGGCTGACCACTGGATGCCCCTGCTGCAGGCAGCCTCCTGACAATGCTATCAAAATACAGTATATCCTGATTCCAGGACCCATCAGCCCATCAGCTATGCTCCTATACATGGCAGAAACGAGAGAAGAAAGACCAAGTCGTAATACGTAATGCATGTAAGTGCCTCTGATGCCCCAGTGAAATGATAGAAGCTTTAGAAGTGTTTGGCAGAGCCTGGTCTCCAGCCACACTGCTCCTCTGTGCATACACACTCCTAATTATACTGGAGCTACTCTCACATCCCTCTATTTTAATCCACTGCTGATAGAAACCACTTTAATGGCACACACAAACAGACTTCAGCCAGCCCCATGCTTAGCGGCACTTTGTTTGGCAATAAATATTACTGTCTTCTATTAAACATTTTAAATGAAAGTAATAGCATCTTTGAGTGCCTACAAAAGTGCTACAAACCAATGCATTATTATGATGATGATGATGATTATTATTATTATGCTGATTAATATTATTCATACATAATATGATTCATGT
The DNA here is from genome assembly GCA_900303255.1 of Lesueurigobius sanzi. Lineage (NCBI taxonomy): Eukaryota > Metazoa > Chordata > Actinopteri > Gobiiformes > Gobiidae > Lesueurigobius > Lesueurigobius sanzi. The sequence continues at coordinate 9,925 of OMNZ01032270.1, forward strand.
CATAGTTTGTATCTGTTCTCTCAGAGCTTTCCTTCAACTGAGTAGAAGCCCTGTAAGTGAAAGATTTGTTAATAAGCAGGAACCGTTTTTGCATTTTGGATGATGCGTTGTCTGTCTAATATAATCTACTGGTTCTGTTCCGGCGCCCCTAATGTCACTTTTTGAGTTAGTGTTGATAATAGCTAATGAAGGATTCTTATGGCCCCCAGCCACAACTATCCCCTCCCACTGGCTGGTTGTTCTGACTCTGAACAAAAACAGACACTGCTGAAATACAATGCAAGGAAAAACATTAGCCCTCGTGATGACTGCCGACTGTGGTGATGAATCCACATAAAATTAATGAAGTATGAAATAATGACGGGAATGAGGAGCAGAAAACTCACAGCATTAAGTTTAATGTACGGTCTAAAACCTTGGTGTGATTTGTTATTATATTGATCTCTACATTAACTTTTTCGCTTTTTGGGCTGTTGCTTTTTTGTCAAGAGGCAGATACAGTATGTCTTTGATGGGAAGGTTTGCTTTGTGAACTTGTTTAACAGTAATTCAGTAAAAGTAGCAGCTTACTGAGAGCCAGCGCACCGGCCTTATGTTTGCACTTGTTCCTAATAATAAACCTCGGTGTGACCCTTTGGAGTCCAGCAGCTGCCTGTAGTTCAACCACACTTACACAAAACATATGACTGAGCCAGATTTCAGCATAATGAAAGAAACGTGGACGCTAACCAGAGTCACGGCTTTCATTAACAACGTTATTCAACAAATCTGCGTCTGCATAAAAGGATACAGCTTTATAGAGAATAGACTGTGTGTTTTGATGTCATGAAGTCATGCATCAGAAACAACACCATCACTAACGGGCCTCCCACTCACTATAGCTTCAAAGCGCTAGTCATTTGCATGCTCTCTGTATTTCATGTACATCGAAGCAGTATCTTATTTTGCGAGCCTAGCAAGGATTTTAATTAGAATCCTCTGATGTTGTGATCTGCACCAGAAATATTTCAGATGATTCCATGGGAAAAGCCTTATTTTGTTTGAGGTGGATCTTCCAGAAATAACAGACTTGGAGCAAGCATAGCGCCGCCTTTGATCTCGTCTCGTTCAGTGACGCCCCGAGAGCTCCTGCAGTCTGTTTTTATTTGCCGAATTGATTGTGTTGTGCCCATGTGTGCCTGTATAGGACCTGTGCTCACGCTAATGGATTTGAAGGTCTGGGAGGTGCTGGGGCAGAGGGGGTAGCGAGCGAAAGTGCTGCCCCGAGCACACTTCCACTTTTAAGACTGAGCCTAAAACTGCAGTAGTTCAGCAGACAGGCAGGCAGCTAACTCATTAGCATTTTTAACATTCCTCTGCAGGCAATGGAACACTCCTATGTCTTCACTTCTCTGTATAACACACAACTGCGACTTGTGACATGTCCTCTTAAACAAAGATGTGTTGTATATGAGCTTTTGTAATAGCAAGCCGTAAAACCACTCGAGCTTGTCTCAATATAGCATTTATGAGAAATGTAGAGGGAATACAGCATTTAAAGGACTTTGCAGGAATGTGTGCATATGTAGCAATGTACTGGGGCCAACAAAACATGCTATTGTCCATTAGATCAGTGGTTCTCAACTGGTGTGGCTTTGGATCCACCATCACCCTATGACTATGTGTAGGGCTGCACGATTTTGACAGAAATTGTGAATACCCATCCATCCATCCATTTCCTTCCGCTTTATCCGGGGTCGGGTCGCGAATACGATTATTGTGAATACGATTACATTTTAATATCATACATTTATGTTGTATATTTTTCAAGTAATTGAGTATTTTCAAGGCATGGGATATTATTGAAATTTTGTCTCACACTTACTGTATTTTAGACGAAATGATTGCAATTCACAATATTATCACAATCTTTATTTCACAGTTTCTTATGGGGAATTGAGTTTTGATTCTGTTGTAGCTGGACTTCTGTTTACATTAGTCATGTGCTCTGGGGCTGTAGCTTTATATATTAGCGGTGATGCCAATTCTGAATAAAATGATATTGTGTATTGTCCCAGTCCTAGTATTGTCAGCAAAATATACTTCTAAAACTGCTATTATGCATACATTGTTGTATTATTTCTTATATTTCAGCTTCATTAAAATTCTGGAGACGCAAGGCAGAAGAAAAGCCTCGGCCATTGGGGTCAGGTTATTGCAGTATTGGAAATTGCATTGATTAATTGTGCAGCCCTAACCACGAGCCAAATAAAATATTTATTACAGACTGTGAAATATTGCTCACTTTAAATCTGTTGAAAATAAATTGATTATTGTTGATTTACGTATTGAATAAACCTAAAAGCTATGATGATCAAAAACACAATGTTGACAGACTCAGGAAGTGTTTTCATACTTTTTCAATAGATATAATATTGAAAAATGTTCTCTGGGAAAGGCTCGCGACCCACTGAAAATGGTTCCGCGACCAACCAGTTGAGAGATACTACTGGGATGTTTCCCAAGTGTTGACCTGACATGGGTGATGTAAAGGAATCCAGAAAAATAGATGGCAACAAGAGTTCTCTGT
>OMNZ01032270.1:12513-52547 GCA_900303255.1 Lesueurigobius sanzi
GTTCTCAAAAACACATGGCTCATTTGCATAAGTAAACAGAAAAACTCATCAACACATCATAAAGCTGTTCTTTGTTATTTCATTTGTTACTGTGATGTAGCTAAATCATCAAGTTGCTACACCCCCCCAGCTGCCCGCTCTAGAGACTGCCTTGACCTCTCTGATGACCCCTGGAACACAGATAAAAACAGCTCTAACTTGGTCAGCACTGCAGCATCGGATCTTTTAAGGACAAGCTAACTGGACTAAACACAAGACAATACAGTGTATTGTTTCAAAGCCAAGTATACATTTATCAATTGGTTTGTCTTTTCTTGTAGCCAATACCCTAATGCTTCACACGACAAGTAGACCACCTAAGCTGTTAGCAACGCAATTAGCTTTCTACACCCAAGTGGTCTTACCCGGACAAAGGATCTCATTGTTGAAGCCCCGGCTCAGCCTAATGACACCTCTGGGAACAGGTCTAAGTTTACTATTACCAATAATAAGCCTTGTGAAGTCCTTCAAGTGTCATTCATCCTCCCCTCTCCTCCGTGTAACTAAAGAAAGCCCAGTGTAAGACTTTGTGGATAAGCAAATGGGAACGATTCCATGTTGGAGCAATGGCAATGAATAGATTCTGGCAGAACTTCAAAAGTGTCTGCTCGTGTAGGGACCATGACAGAAATTCACTTTGCCACTGCTTAGCTCCGCTCATTACTCACTGAACTGTGCTGCAGCGATGGCGAGATGGACCACGGCTAACAATGCTCTGACAAACGGAGATGCACGGACTCCACCGGTTTCTGAAGTGCTGGGAGCGCACGTGTTGTCGGGTGTCACGTGTGCGGTCAGAAACACTTTGTCAGGTCGGATTTCTGTCTCATTGTGGTGTGCCATTTTTTTTCAGAAGTGGTACCAAGGTCTTTTCAGAGCATGGGCTATTAAAGTCATTACAACTGAACCGACAAGGGCCGCGTCTAGGGTGACCACCTGCCATCGTTGTTGGAAGCGGGAAAGTCGGGTGTGGAAAGTGTGGTGGGACAGACATGAGAAATGAAAACTTGGATTACATGAAGATCGGCATTGAAGTGGGTAGAGGGACTGGTGGTCACCCGAGGCCAGGGATCTCCAACCAGTCGCTCGCCAGCCCTTTCTAAGAAGCTCCCCAAAAGATTTCTACATTTTCTACATGCGTGATAACTCTTGTTACGTAAAAGTAGCTCGTGGTTGGAGACCCCTGCCCTAGCCAAATCACTTCACGAAAGAATTTGCCTTAACTTGCCCCATGCCTGCAGTCAAATAGCGCTTCCTCAACTCTCTCTGTAACATTCAGAAGGCTTGCTTTGTGGTTGGATAATGCATCTGAAGTTGAGTTGGTTTTCATGTCTATGCCTCTTCCACTTGAATCAAACAACATCATTGAATAATAATAATGATTCAGTGATTCTGGCCTTCTCTTCATCTGAGCAAGCTTGTATGTGCTGTGTTCTCTGGCTTACATTTCAAAATGCGTTTCCGTAATTTCGAACACCATCATTTTGCAAAGGGCTGATTACGCCGCCTGATTACTCCAATTATCCTCTCCACGACCTTTTGTGGGTTGATCCTAAATGACACCTTCCACATCACTTCTCCTCCTCCTTATTTTCCAAATGCCATTCATGGACCAGTTCTTCGTACAGATATACACCAACATTTCATTCAGTCAAAACCTGCTGGCAGCTCTCGTACACACAGTGGGAAAACCAGTGCCAGGTAGTTATCAAAAGCTTCACTGTGTTGGAGTGGGGCCTCATCTTGCCCACGTCTGGACAGAGGGCTCTTTGTGCCCGTCCAGCCGGTCCTCAGAGCAGGGAGATTAAAAGACGAGGAGAGACCATGGGCTAAATGGTAGGGTGCTTGTTTGAAAGCCAACGGTGTCAGCCAAACAGCGCCTTAGCCCCATTCAGCCCGGCGGTAATTACAAGCTTGTCGGGCCATCCTCTAGCTCTTTTCTCTCAACTTCGGAAAACACTTGTCTAATATACTGGGACTATTCACTCTGTATTTGAAGACATGGGGCAAGGAGCTTTCAAAAACTAGCAATGAAAGCTTACTTACTTCAGAAAGTCGTTGGTTTGAATGTAGGTGGAGACAGTATTATGTTACCTTTGCTTCTTCCATTACACTACAATTGCAATGAGTCTCACACGTTTACTTTTGATCTTAGTTAACACTTAGCACGTAAAGATCACAACAAACAATAGCCATAGGAGCGATCGCTGTTGTGGTTTTCTTACGCAATTTTCACTGAATGTTTGAGTGAATGGTAGACAAACGGCTGATGTGACATGTAGCGCAGTTTACTTAAAGTCTGGAAGTCTAAATGTTTTATAAAATGTGCCAGATTGACCGAGATGAGTCCCTGTAGGCTGCCGCTTTGACCAATGACAAGAACTTTCCCTGAGCTGGCTTGCAGTCATTTGCGATTTGAAAACAGGCGACCAATCAGGAAGTGAAGGGGAGGAGCTAGATCCTTTATTTTTCCAAAAAGTGTCCCTCTTTCTCTCTTATTTTTGATAACTCCCAGACTATCACTTTAAGTTACAGCTCTGTTACAGTGCAAGAGAAACATAGCTCTCTTTGTGAACAATGTTTATTTTTTTATTCTACATTCATGAATAGGGTGTGACAATATATCGATTTTCCGTTATATCGCGATATTTTGTGGCACGATACTGATATTTCTTATGCTAATACCGATGCCATGAATATTAATGAGGCTGCTGTGCTCCCCTGCGTTCACTGTCAATAGAGGCCATTTTAAGAACGTGGACCAAACACTGTCACACAAATAAATAACTTTTAATGATAGTGTTTATAATTATAAATAAGATTACCAAAGCAACAGACGTGATGATCATGACGTGATCTGCATGGAAATTCATAAGTGAGATCAGTTGTGATGTGACATGAATGACTGAATCAGCTCTTGAATGTGAATGGTTCGAACAGGATCTCATTTTTGAAAAGATCCTTTTTTGTTTTTATCCAATTTCTTACAGATCTACACAGCTGTTTTCCTTAATTGTCACCCAAAGTTTTATTTACATGACACAAATTTCAAAGGATAAAATCAATCCCCACAGTAAACAATAGTAATTTTAATCAGAAGGTGTGACTCTGAGCAAACTAGGTCTAGGATGGATTTCAAAAAATGTTTATTAAATGAGACTGTCTTTTGATCTGCTCTTTGACTTAACCAGCTCCCAAAGATTCGGCTCCCCTTAAAGAGCCATGAATTCCATCGCTACAGATTAGTTGCTGTGTGAGCTACAAGCATTGTCAGAGGGAGTTTATGCCGACGAATGTGTTGCTTCATAAGTGAAGTCCTGACTCGGAGCCTGACTCGGAGCCTGTCATTTCGCGTTGACTCAGTTTTATAATTCTGATTTAGCAGCGTTAGTTTCATGTTGATTCATAATAATCCGCTGTGTGCGCACCTGCCGTGATCTATACCTTTTTATGACTTTGGGGCACATGTCTGGATCAGTCATAACCAACGCAGTCTGCACTCGCTCTGTGGCATGTTCCTCTGCACTGAGATGTGTGTCCGGACATGCCCCTGTGTAGCTGCTCTGTTGTTCAGACGCAGGGACGGGCCACGATTTCGCCACTACCTCCGTCTGTGCGGGCACCTCAGCGGAGCTCGGAAGGGCTGTTCCAGACCAGCTGGGAGGTCAAGGCCCCAATTATAGGCTGTTAACATCATTTGGTCAACAAGCTGCAAGCAGAAAATGTCTTGTTATAATTCTGAGGATTTGGAGGATGAGTGTGCTTCCCCACAGCTAGTCTGTTCCTTCTTGGCCCCTGTTATTGTGTTTAATAATTTAGTCAAGAGCAAGGTCCACTGATTAGGTATTAAGTATACAATTAAAACGGAATCATAGAAAAGAACCCAAGGCACTCTTTCCTGCACCAAAATTGATACATTTTTTCAGTGGTGTGCGGTGCATTTCCTCCCTAGGCCCTCTGTGGCGCAGCACACACTAATGTAAGCTTCAATACAAAGTCATTTAAACTACGGAAATCATGAAACGTGCCCTTCTTGACGTTTGTATAACCAAATAAGAACATTTGCTATTAAAAATCTAAATTTCTACTCAAAATGTAATAATATTCACAAATTTGTTAATGAAAAATGATGTACCAACCAGGACTTGAACCCGGGCTGCCCGTGTGGAAAACCAATGTGCTAGTGACTGAGCTATAATCACACTGCGATACCAGGTCTCATTTTTTGATAAGGCACTACTTCCTGATTGATATTCTCAAAAAGCGAATCTAGACCTTTATTATTCCTTTACTTTTAAACCAATCTCTAGAGCCGCACAGAGGAATATTACACTGCTTTTAACTTTTAACTTATATTATAGTCATACATTACATTATTTTGTCGGACTCAAACTAACTTATTATCAATGTCACGCAAATTCTATGACTTTTCTTGCAAAGGTCTTCTATAAAATGGGTTATAGAAGACATAGAAGAGAGCAGGCTATTCAAAGGAAAATCTATTCAAATCGATTAGTCATTTTAAACCCAGCCCTATCTTATACAGGCTTTTAAAAATGTTTTTTTTAGTACTTAATACAGCATATGCTTGTTGTCTGCCGTGTGTTTTTTACTTAATTTTAAATGTCTACCACTCTTCCAAAGCATCTGTATTTCAACACATGGCTGTAACAAGAACAACAGACTTATAGGATAGCATTTGCAGCGGCTACTGCAGTGTGAAGGTGCCTGGTCTAAGGCTGTCACAGTGTTCTGTTTCTAGTGTCTAATGTGATCACAGCCTCGTCCAGGCAGCACTGACTGAGAGTGCAGCCTTAATCTCCCACAGTCTCTCTGCCAAATTGGCCCGATTTGTCAAGCAAAGGATCATCACCCACTTTTCAGATGAATTTCAAAGGGCCTCTTGCTTTTTGATGTGTAGCTTGAATATTTCATGTTATAAAAGTCGCACACCATCCCATTTCACATTATGCATGTGCGGTCTGTTAATGTTTCACTGATGGAGGGGCTGATGTGCCAGCAGTCAGCTGATCAGATAATGACTTGGCAACAAACAGTATTTTCAACCTTGTTAAACAAAATTGTCTTTCTATTTTCAGGTTTCATAGCTCGGAGGTAAAATGGCAGGTCATCAGGAACAAAGAGGCAGTATGCGGACCTGAAGGCAGAAGATGTGAGCCTCCCAGTCACTGTCTCTTATTCAGACAATCAACCTGCTCATGACTTCAGGGAGGAGCATGTTCAATGTGAGACAGCCATGTCTTGCTGAGTGCCTTTAGCTCTGGCGCCGTGTGATGACCAGCCTGAAGCTCCCACCGATGGAGCGCACTGTTGGGGGATCAGTCCCTGCCACTGATGAGTTTTACACCCGCCATCTCCGTGTGGTCAACGGGGCCGCTCTACCAGCTCGTGGAGACAGTACTCACACCACTGTGAGCCCAGGAGTACCAAAAATGGGTGTAAGGGCCCGGGTGGCTGACTGGCCCCCTCGCAAAGAGGTCACAGCTCCAATGTGGCACCCTAGCACAGATACAGAGAACTCTGGTGCTCCAATAAAAACTCATGTTAAGTTAGGCCACATAATGAGTCCTCAGGATTCATCAATGCTGCGCAACATCCACAACACTTTAAAAAACAGAACTCAGACCCAAGCCAACAATTATAGCCCTGACACCCGCTACCTTGTACCTGGTGAACACCGTGGACCTACACACAGAAATCCACGGCAGAGGCGCATTCGCCAGCGCAGCAACAGTGACATGGCTATTGGAGAGATGGAGGGCAGTGGGGACAGTGGGGACGAGTGGGGTCCATCCACAGGAGCCAAACTCTCACCTTTTCACCGGAACTATGGGAGTACTTCCTCTATTGACCAGCATGGACTGTCTGGAGAAAGCTTCTTTGAAATGCTCAAGGGTTATCAAGAAGAAACAATGGACCAGCGAAGTCCAGCTCCAGAGAAACTGGAGGACATACTAAATGTTGGGACTAACGAGGACATCGTAGAGCTCCACGAAGATGTTCCAGATGGATTGTACTCTAAATCTAAAGATAAGCCCCATAAGAGACGCACTAAATCTGAGACAGGGGGCGAATCTATATTTCGTAAACTTCGTAATGTGCGTGGTGAGTCGGACTCTCCAAGAGCTGGATCTGATGCAGAGGAAAGTCGGACTGATGACCTAGGGCCACCCCCACAGCCTTGGGTTTGTCAGAAAGGTTTTGCCCACTATGATGTGCAGAGCACACTGTTTGACCTGAATGAGATCACCCAGCTGCGTCAGACAGCAGGCAAAAGAAAAAACACCACCACTGGGGCATCAGCAGCTGCAGTGGCCTCAGCCACCTCCACCATCTCCTCCACCCACAGCCTATCTTACAGCTCCCCCAGTGGAAGCCAAGAGGAGCTCAACTCTAGAGATAGCCCTGGGCTGGACACAGGGAGTGAAGAGAGCAATGAGATGCTGCTGAGCTGTCCCTGCTTCAGAAACGAGATAGGCACAGATGTAAATGGGCGGTGCAGGTCAGGAACAGGTGACCCTGCATATCATGGACTAGTGAACACTGGACCAGGATCCAGTGGGGAGGGAAACTTGTATGAAACATCTGTGACACTACACTGCACAAATGCTGGAGTGGCAGTGTTAGAGGGCCCAAAGGAGGGTCCCAGTACACTCAGTGACAATGGAAAACAATACATTGTGGAGCATGTGGACTTGGGAGCCTACTATTACAGGAAGCTCTTCAATCTTAGAGGTAAGGTTCCATCTGTACACTACTCAAATATTAATGATCATGTATCCGTGTTTACCATTGCATTATGTTTAGATCATTGGAACTACTTTGGCATAGACGAGACACTTGGGCCAGTAGCAGTGAGTTTGCGTAGAGAGAAGCTGGAAGATGACAAGGAGCATGGCCAGCAGTATAACTACCGCCTCATCTTTAGGACCAGCGAGGTTAGTCATTTTTGTTACAGTCTAAAAGATACACAAAATTTAACATCTCTAAATTAAAGCAAATTCACGTGGAAACTGTGCGACTGAGATTTTGGTTCTGAATGTACCTATTATTGCCAATTACAATCATTTTAAGAGTGCGATTTAACTTCTCTTCGCATTCATCCAGTACACAGAATACCAGATCAACCTGCAACAAGCCCTGAAGTGATTTAGCTGTCTTCCAATATCAATAGTGTGTGAATAAACCTTTGGAAGTGTTTGACTTTGAGCCCCCGAGGCATCACACAAAACCTCAAAGCACTCACTTCAACATCCAAATACATTACTGGCAATAGAGTTGCTCTACTTACTTTACAATTGTGAAATTTCTAAATGTGATTTCGCATTCTTGCATCTGGAGATACACATTGACAAGTAGCTGGTTGCAGGGTATGCAAACTAAGTATCTAAATGTGTATAAGGTGCATACCTCCATGCACCAAATGTTACCAGACCTCCCTACTTCAAATCCGCATTCTCAGTAGTTTGTCCAATTTTCTTCTAAAAGCGAACAGAAAGTTTAGCAATTAGCGCCAATGTAAAGCTTGATCAACCCTCAGTAAAATATGCCTAAATGCTAAAATCTAAAAGCGAGTATAGTTAAAATTTTTCTGTTTCATATGCTGAATAAGTACAACCACTTCCAATTAAAGCAATTATTTCTGTGTATTTCCTGTGGAGAGGCAATTTCCTTGAGTTCAAAGAAGGCAACAATTCATGATTCATGGCACATTCTTTGCCCAGTATCACTAACTTTACATTCATTTCTCTCGATGCCTCTGTGTGTTCAGCTGACAACTCTACGGGGTTCAATCCTCGAAGACGCAGTGCCTTCCACCTCTAAGCACGGGACCAGCAGGGGGCTGCCTATTAAGGACGTGCTGGAGTACCTTCTCCCCGAGCTAGACCTGTCCTGCCTCCGACTGGCTCTCAACACCCCGAAAGTCACAGAGCAGCTCATGAAACTGGATGAACAAGGGGTATGAGGAGAAAATATATTCTGCAGCACGATATGATACCAATACTTTTTATGTCGATATTGATACTTTTGATGATGTCCTGCATCTTAATGAGGTTCCTCTGCTTTCAATATAGAATAGTTATCAGAGGCCAATAATGGTAAAGAATACATTCAGGACAGTAGAGGACTGTTTAAGCACTTGGACCAAACACTGTCACACAAAAAAAATACCTTTAATGATCGTGTTTATAATAACAAATAAGATTAACTTGCGGTTAATTTCCTCCTTTTGGAAACAGGACTGTGTTTTCTTGTGTATTTAAAATGTAAATTAAGTGATTCAAGGAGGATCAAAGGCTAATTTTCAATAAGTCATGGATCATTTATTTACTTACTTAAGAAAGAATAAGAATTCACAGTAAAACAAATGTAAATCATACAAAATACGCAGAATGTAGTTGTTAAAAGGTTAAAATGGCATTTGTTTCTTTAAAAATATTTAGTATATAATTGTTCACCTATCACGTATCGTATCGAATCGAATGGTGAGGAACCATACTTACTACCACACTACAATGCTGTCCCCTAATCAAAAATATGTACTGTATTTCTGGACTTTTAAGTTATTAGCGCATATTTTAGTATTTTTTGTTTTCTGCAGCAACTTTTCCGCTCTCATTTCTTTTCAAAATAATTCTCCTCCATTTCCTCTTCTGATATCCTCCCATGGCCTACGTCCCCTACATAACCAGGAGGAAGCTGTTTGCCTGCCTCCCACCCAGGCTCCTGCTCACCCCTCCTTCACAGAGCGGAGCTTTGCTCTTACAAAACACGCTGTAGCTCCTTCTGTTAATAGTGTTGATTTATTTATTTATTTTTTATTTATTTATGTTTATTTGAACAGGGACAGGTATGCTTCATGAGCTCATGTTACACACCACAACATTTTAGCCAAGGCTAATTCTCAATGTCAGTCCCTGGTTGGGCCTTTACAGTAAAAAACAAAGCAAAACAAACATCGTAAAGTTAAAACAGACAATATAATAACATTGCAGAATAGAAACAATCCCTTTGCCTGGTGGTGCTTGGGCCTAACACAGCAGGGGTGACCATGCACACATTTATACATTAGCTTCAACTGAGAAAATTTGATAAAGTTTTCAAAATTTAACATATTTACGTTATGCAGGCTAACACAGTGATGTGACCTAATGGGTTTCTTATCCAAGATTTTAACAGCTCTGTTGTAGATCATTTGTAGTGGCTTAACTGTAGTGACTGTGGCCTGTCACCATGAGCTGATGCAGTAACTTATATATATGATGCACTACAGCTGGTACGTTCAGGCAGCTGGCAACTTGGGATGTCATGATTCTAAATGTTCTAGTATTTTAGCACCAAAAACATGTCCAGTCTGAATAAGTGTGCTGGAGAAAAACAAGTAGGATTGGCAAAAGAGAAAAAATACCTGCATTACTTGGTAGCTCTAAAGAATTTAATTTTTACTTACAATGCCAACAGTGTGAGTGGTTTTCATTTGGCATTATTATGCTATTATCACATGAAGATGGAAAAGATTTTCTCTCTGCACATTGGATTATACAATGCCGCTGCCCTCATGTTTTTTTTTTGGTGGATTTAACACTGTGCACTGGTTCTTCAGCCTTTACCTGTTTGTACACATACACACTACGGCTCATGAGACATGACAGTGGTTTACTGTGAGTCCAAAAATGTTCACAATTGTGAAAAGTGTGACCTTTTATTACCAGGTTAATCTTGACGTCCCTACTTGCAACATACGTCAAAACTGAAAGTAAAAAGCAAAATATAATTTTCTGAGAGACAGACAGAGAAGATAGTGATGTATTTGCTTCAGCTCACATTACCACCGTTTTTCTAACGCACGTCCATGTTGTAGTTGAGCTTTCAGGTGAAGGTGGGGGTCATGTACTGCAGAGCGGGACAAAGCACTGAGGAGGAGATGTACAACAACGAGACGGCGGGTCCTGCCCTGGAAGAGTTTCTCCAACTGCTGGGAGAGAAAGTCCGCCTAAAGGGCTTCACCAAGTACAGAGCTCAGCTGGACACAAAAAGTAATCACTCAACTATTACAAACTGCCATTAAACCTGTGCACTTACTAAAACAACATCACGTATTTGTCACAGTTTTGATACAGACTGGGAGATCTTCTGATAGATCTTGGCTTTATTTGATACTCCGCATAGTTATTCAGGCAGAAAGCAAAAGTGGAGTTACTAATTGTTCTCAGATGAGCTATTGACTGTCATCTAATCTAGACTGTCATTGATCCACTCTCCATTGTCTCGCTGTCTGGGCTGAAGTGAAATACTTTCCCCGCTGTAGTGTCTTCCAAATGCACGAGTGAGGGATAGATGACAGCATTAACACAATGGGACTCTAAAGTGTCTTTTTCCTCCAGCGGATTCCACGGGCCTTCACTCCCTGTACACTACCTACAAGGAATATGAGCTCATGTTCCACGTATCAACCCTGCTGCCTTACACACCCAACAACAAGCAACAGGTAAGATAGCTGGGCCGCTCAACTTCTATGCATTATTTACATTTCGTCGCTGAAAGTTGTGTTGTTTCTTCCTAGCTGCTGAGGAAGCGCCACGTTGGGAATGACATCGTGACAATCGTGTTCCAAGAGCCTGGTGCTCACCCTTTTACGCCAAAGGCAATCCGCTCACACTTTCAACATGTTTTCATCATCGTCCGGGTGCACAATCCCTGCTCGGACAGCACATGCTACAGGTGAGTCGGGATATTAATTGTGGGTTGTCAACTTCTTGACTGACTCTGCCTCAAGACACAGATTTTAAGGGGAGACACTGCAGTTTTTCAGGTTTTGGGACAGTTTACTCTCTGGACGTACACCGTTACACCTGGAAGCAAATAAATGACCTAATCTTCACAATAAGGAGCGTAATTATTGCACTGATTCAATTTCTGTCCATTGAACTACATATGGGGAATCGTAACTGCAATGACCATATTCTCAATGCCTTTTCTCACATTGTGGGGGCAACGTCTCCAATTTAGTAGCATGTCCGAACTTAACAATATTCTGAAGGTTTTTTCAATATTTAATAATCCTGATTTATTGAGTTTTGAACCCCCCAAAAATACGTGCTTTTTATTTTTTTTCTATTTTTTATTTTATTTTATTTAATCTATCTAGTGCTTAAGAGATGTTTGTACAGTTTATTTACAGAGATACACTAAGAGACTATCTTTATTCTATTTTTATTTTATTGTTACTATTATTACTATTACCTGTTGTTTTGCTTCTTTGATGACACTTTTCCTGACTTTGTGCACCCCCCTGTGTTGATACTGTCCTAAGAGCTGTTGTGACAAGTAAATTTCTCCATTGTGAGATCAATAAAAAACTATCTTATCTTATCTTATCTTATTAAGTTATTCAAAAACTAAACAAAATATCCAATATAACCCTGAGCAAATCTTTGTAACTAATATCTTTGTAAAGGCTCTCAGTCGTAGTGAGGCTTGAATCATTGACTGGACTGGGTTGATTTGATTTGAGGACGATTTGCTTCTATCAACAGAAGCTTCTTTGCTCTTCTAGTCCCAGAAGAGCACAGGGGCCTGTGTAGCCTGGCCAGCCATACGCTCCTCCTCCTTTCTGTTCAAAAGAAGAACCGTCTGGACTATCGTTGCATGATTTTGCGAACATTGGGCCAATCACATGTAAAGATTTGTAACGTTAAATGTGGCAGTCTGAACACTCAAATTGCGTAGTTTGTAGATTTGGCAGAAGGGGAGAATTTTTACTATGATATTTGTTGTTAAATTTACACACCTTAAGCCGCCATGTTGATCGAACCATGCCTTTCTCTGATTGGTTAATCCATCTGTCAATCCCTTCTGAATGCTCAGACAATACTTGTAAAGCGTGTAGTCTGGCTGGCCTGGGCCTGTGTCTTATTTAAGGTCCTCTAACTTGTGTCATCACACTTTCTGACCCGAAGAGCTAATAAGAAGCTTCTGTTGATCGAAGCAAAGCGTCCTCAACTGTAACAACCCAGTCCAGTTGATCATAAATTAATTCTAGCCATTATTTCGATTTTGTCGCCAAACATATAGGCAATTTTTATACGTATAATACCTAGCATTTAGAACATGACAGAAAACGTTGTGTCAGTAACATACATCAAACGTTTCATATTGTTCTCACTCAATTTATTTCTTTTCCCCTATTTACCTGCAGTGTCTCGCCTTAAAATGGCCACATCCTCTTTTCTGTGGCTCATGTTGGCTTTCAATATGTGCCAGGTGATAAAAAAAAAAAAAAAAAACAATAGTAAAGGTTTGAACTTGTGACCTCATTCTCAAAAGCATCATTCAGCTTGGAGAGATACTGGTTGTGTTGTTTTTTTTATTGGTAGCTTGCATTAAGACAAAAGCATTGTCTTGAAGGCACGGCCGCTTGTCCTATATTCCTCCTTCCTATGTTTGTATGCGCGTAACAGCTCTGTGTGATTTGGCCTGAATAAAATAAATGTCACTGTATCAAGCACTGGATATAGAACACTGTTTCCTCTCTACTGGCTGATTATGTGCGTTGCAAAGATCAGGCCACAACTTCGTAGAACGTGTACTTGCATTACTGCCCGACACATACACACCATACATTATACACACACAGTTGATCCTACTCTCAACCATTGCTTTCCCCCTTTTACCTCTTTTCCATGCTCATTTGCACACTTACACATGGACAGACATCCCTGGCACTCCACATCCCTAGTTCACTCTGAGCCCAACTCTTCTTCTTCACACAGTCAGAAAATAGAAGGCTTCTTCCCCACTCCTCTCCTCCTCCTCATCCTCTGCCTGCCACTTTGCCTTTGGGCAGCATGAGTCAAAGTGGTCTGAAGGAGTTAGCGCCATGAACATGAAGTGCTCTCCTCACCCTGGCACACATGGGAGTGAGGAGGACTGTTCAGAGCACGGCCCGCCAGTGGAGTACGGAGGAGCGGACGAGTCGGGCCAGCCTTCTGTCCGCACCTCGCTACTGTGTCTAATTTAGGCAAATTTATATCAAGACCTCTGTCACTTTGTCTGGGCCCTGAGAGAAGCGCACTTCCTGATTCAGACTTCAACCGCCACAGCTGGATCTGTTTTTTTGCTTGAGGAGGCATCTTTTGCTTGGCTGTTTTTTATGGAAAAGGTGAAATGCTGGTTCTCCTGGTTTGCCTTGCGGATGAAATGGAGAGTCGCGGGATACAGAGACCTTGAGGATAGTCTTGTTACTCCACCCAGAGCAGCTTGCACTCTCCCAGTTTCGAGATTTGTCAGCTGCAATTTGAATGTTGACACGTGGATGCTAAGGCACTCTGGGCTTGATGGCTTGTCAGAGCTCTGAGATTGGACTCTATCTTTGTGCTTTGAGTGATCCACACTCTTAGCGCTGCTTGGCATTTTTGTTCTCATCTTGGAGTCGGATTTTGTTGTGGATATGGTCAATGTGAAGATTGGAGGTGAGTGTTTTAGCTAGCATTAAATGTAAGACTAATATAACTCTGCTAATGGTTGAAATATTATTAATTAAATAATGTTGATTTTTCTGTGATTGATAAAATATTTCATTGCGGCTTGAATAGAAGATAAGGATATCTTTTATAGAAAGGCATCCTTATCTTATGTATGTACCCGTAAATATTTCAGTGGTGGGGGTTGGGTAAATGATAATTTGTTTTTTCTAATCTGTTTTTAATCTGTAAAGCATTTTATAAATAAAGTTTGATAAATTGATTGCTAGATGGAGCTTGTGTCACATTGGACCCAGCTATAACCTAACATAGCTGATGTGCATAGAGTCTGCTAATTTCAGACACCGCCTCAGAGTCAGGAGTCAGGATCCTGCTGAGGCAAATTGCATAAGACCTTTTGTTTTGGGAATTGAGTCTGTGCATGCTAGCGCTAGCCCCAGCTCCTCTCTCACATACCAAGGCAGAGCCCAGAGTAAGCATGGCGACACCACTGGGAGCTGGCTTGTCACCTTTGACTGGATGTATAGTATTTATAAGCCAAGTCAAGTCAGCTGTGGTTTGCGAGATTTGTGCTACAGGCGCTGGGTGCGTTATTTGTGTAATGGACTGGATGGAAGAGTTGTCAAGAATGTCACATCAGCTCATCCAAAGCCATGTCGCGATCTACACCCACAAGGCGCTGACTTTCTACTGCCACTATATAGATTGTATACATGCACTGGTCTTTTAGCAGTCGGATGTGGATGTGATATGGAGCTAACTGCTGGGGATAGAGCTCTTGTTCTTTGAAATATTAAGATGTTTAAAACCTTGTTTAAGTTTCCCTCATGCCACAGGTAAGAGACAGCACTACCTTTACCTGTTTACTTATTTATAGTAATTCAACTCTAGCACAGTCATTGTGTAGGACAGAATAGGAGCAGAGGAGGGTAACAGGAGCAGTGCGTTGCCTGTAGGAATTTGCACGCCCTCTTTTATATTTCTAAATGAAGGAGGTCAAAGGGAACATTACCTGCAGCACTTTAAGGACCCCATGTTCTTTGTCTTCACAAAGTACCCAACTTTCTACAAGTTTTAAGTTTACCTGCCATGCCATTATGCATAGACATGAGTATTATACTGTTTCAGAACAATGTTGTGGATACGCTGATTCTTGCTTTAATATATGGTTGGTTGCATACTGTATGTACTGTATTTGTTAGTTGCAGCAATTAATCATTCTGTTTTTGCTTGTGTCTAAAGTGTGGCGGTGACCCGTTCCCAAGACGTTCCCTCCTTTGGACCGCCGATCCCCAAGGGTGTGACATTTCCTAAATCCACAGTCTTCAGGGACTTCCTGCTGGCTAAAGTCATTAACGCTGAAAACGCAGCCCACAAATCAGATAAATTTGGTGCCATGGCGACACGGACGCGGCAGGAGTACCTACGGGACCTAGCAGAGCGTCACGTCACCAATACTCCTGTGGAGCCTACTGGGAAGTTCCCATTCATCTCTCTCGCACACAAGCGGCGAGAGAAGACTCGTCCGTACAGCGGCGCAGACCTGCGGAGCCTGGGGGCCATCACTTGGCAGGTTCACGCTGAAGATCAAGTGGCCGGTGCCGAACGGGAGTGCCTCTTGGCTATTTCTAATGACTTCATCATTTTACTGGATCAGGAGGCCAAAACTGTAGTGTTCAACTGTGCCACACGAGATGTTATTGGATGGTCGACGGGAAGCCCCGCCTCTCTGAAGATCTACTATGAGCGCGGGGAGAGCGTGTCTCTGCGCTCCATCAATAACAACACAGAAGACTTTGGAGAGGTGGTCAAAAGACTGGAGGTCAGTGTGAAACCTCAGCTGTCTGTATAGTGCACACCATCTGCTGTAGCCAGAAGAGGTCACTCTCGGCCAAAAAAAGAAACAGCTGCTGAGAGTAATTAATAATACTGTACCTGAGCCCTTCCCAGCTGTACAATACTCATGTTATTTATGGAATAACAAAAGACATCACAGTTTTATTACCTACTTTCATCTGACAAAAATAGGGTAGAATTGTGCATTGGGCTAATTTAATAATCTGTGGTAACATACTGTAACATGATTATGTTATTACTTTTTATTTTGATTCTGGGCCTGGCTAAGCATAATAGTTGGCATTTTGTGCAGTGATAAATGGTATTTTATTAGGCTGTGGCTGTGTAGGTGTACACAGCATGTTACTAGGTTTAGTTGTTGGTGATTACATAAACGTTTTTGGGGCTGTAATGACTCACATGCTATTTATGAGTACATTTTTTTTTATTTTTTTTTATCATTTTGATCAAGACAAAACTGTTGACCGTCTGTGCTATTTACCACCAAGGGCCAGTACAGCAAAAAGTAATCCAGAAATAAGTTCACAATTCACCCCTACATTTCATTAGATTTTTTATATTTCAAGAAATATGACAATGGAGTAAGTAGTAATTGTATTTCTTAGTGTGTAGTGTAAAAAAAACTTACCCCATTGACAAATTTATTGATATTAGTTACTTAAATCAAGGGCAAATTTACTAATTTACAGATTACTTTTTGCAGTGAGTACATTACAGTGCAATGTCCATCCCCTGCCACAAACAACCTAGTACTGGCCATAATACTGTGAATGTTGTTTTTTTGTAAAAATATCTACTTCTTGCTAATGCACTGCTATTTCCACACAGCTTCTCACCAAGGGCAGCCAGACAACCGAGATGACTTTGCGGCGCAACGCACTGGGTCAGCTGGGCTTTCACGTAAACTTCGAGGGCATCGTGGCCGAGGTGGAGCCCTATGGCTACGCGTGGCAGGCCGGCCTCAGGCAGGGCAGTCGGCTCGTGGAGATCTGCAAAGTGGCCGTGGCCTCTCTGTCCCACGAGCAGATGATCGACCTGCTGCGCACCTCTGTCACTGTCAAAGTGGTCATCATCCCGCCGCATGACGACTCCACGCCGCGCAGGTCAGTTACAAAATACTGTCAGTGGGGGTGGGAACCTCTGGGTGCCTCACGATTCGATACACGATACATGGTTCGCGATAACGATGGCCTCGCGGTTTGCAGATACTGTGATAATCGATATATTGCACATAATAACATAGGAGATATATATCACTATTTTTAAAGTAACACAAGCGTTTTTTTTTTTTTTTTACTTTTTCAAATTGTTACTTACAACTACATGCTCCATATTTGTTTATGATTTGTTTTATTTGTTTCCATCTACTCCTCACCTACATTTTTTTCTTAAAGTGACAGATCGCTTCATTTGCATTTAAATACACAACCTACCTGTTTCCAAAACCAAGAAATTAACCACATCTTAATCTTATTTTACTATAAACAACAGTTATTCAAAGGCATTTATTTGTGTGACAGTGTTTGGTACAAGTTCTTAAAGTAGTAGTGCTGCCCCCTCCTGTCCTGACTGTGTCATTGACCATTACTGGCCTCTATTTACTGTGAAAGCACTGCAGCCTCATTAATATTCATGAGGTCCTTAATTAATGCCAATGACGTCATGAAAGTATCGATATTAGCATGAAAAGTATTGTATCGTGGCGCAAAATATCGCGATATATCAGAAAACCGATGTATTGTCACACCCCTAATTGTCACTGTATATTTTATAATCCAAGGCGTATTTTTTTTTACAAATTTACAATATCGATATCTCCGATCTCCAAGAAATCAACAAGAAGCTACACAAATGTGCCAAGAAATAGTCAGAATAGTTACAATATGGTATAATGTTTTTACACTTATGTGGTTTATTCAAGAAATCTGAATGAAGACGTTTTTACTATAGACAAAGTCCCCCCCCCAAAAAAAATGAGAAATAACATCGCCCATCCCTAATGGCTATTTTGTTGATCTTCCAGGGGTTGCTCAGAAATCTACCACATGCCATTAGTGGACTACAAAAACCACAAAGAGGGCATGCCATACGAATTAAAGTTCCCTTTCCGCCCTCCGAACAATAACAACACAAAGTGGCCTCGCACCACCTCCTCCAGCCCTCAGACCCGTACCTCCGGCTCAGGGGGTACACTCATCAAAGCGCCGCCTCCGGACTTCAACAGCTCTGTGCCCATGCCCCGCAGCGTCTC
Source organism: Lesueurigobius sanzi (assembly GCA_900303255.1). Lineage (NCBI taxonomy): Eukaryota > Metazoa > Chordata > Actinopteri > Gobiiformes > Gobiidae > Lesueurigobius > Lesueurigobius sanzi. The sequence continues at coordinate 30,166 of OMNZ01032270.1, forward strand.
CAGCGATGGTCGACCACTCAACCCCAAAAGGTCGCTTTTAGTTCTCAGATTTTTTTAAAAATGTGGAATAGAATAATCATTTTCTATTCTAAGCTCAACAAATTAGGCTAGTAAACGAATAATCCCTCTGTAATAAGTCTGTAGGAGCTGAAGCTGTCGCCATAATGTGAGACAAATGCATTTTGAGAGGCCCAAAACTGCAGTGTCTCTTCTTAACTACATTAATTAGACTCCTTTGTCTATTTTTTTGTGATGCTTCCACACAGATATTCTCCCGGGAATGAGAACTATGCTATGGCCTGCTCCATTGTTATGGGTCGGACAATGCACAACACGAACTCTCCTGCAAACATGGCCTACACGGATGCCGCAAGCTCGAATCACTGGAGGCAGAAACCAGGGCCAGATGGGTAAGATCCACATTCTTTAGCTGAAAATACAATGCATTTTGGTCAAGAATGACACATATCCTTTCTGTGTTTTAGGTGTAATAACAACAACTGCCAGTCTGCTGTGTCTTCTGCCCGACAATCAGCAGGTGAAGGGGTCAACGGAGGGAAAGTGTGCTCTGGTGTCGGCTGGACACGGCAGGGCGATGTAGAGACTGGTCGGCTGGTGGACAAAAACACCGGCGGTAAGCTTTTGTGACACATTCTGCTGTAGATACGTATCCTAATTATTAATTATCATCATTAACTTATTGCTCTGTTTTCCAGACCCTGTGGTGTCAAAGGGACCCATTTCTCGGCTTCAGTCAGAACATGGAAATCACATGTCTCCCAACAAAAATATCAAGGTGAGTTCCACTTCTGAGACATTTAATAACGCTTTTCTTTTCTTTTTTGAGTGCATTATGTTAACCACAAAGTATTTAATAAGATTGGAATACTTTTATATCACAATGAAAATGTAATAAAGCTTCTTCTCAAACAGGATGGTCCATATTCATCCAGCCAGTCCAGCAGCAACACGATGTCGAGCAATGCCTCCAGCTCAGCGCACAGTGATGAGAAGTGGTACGAGGCGGGCTCGCGGTCGGGTGTGCGAGGAGAACTGGAGCTCAACAGTTACCTCGCGGGAGCCTCCACTGACAGCGGCATTGACGCCACTTCATTCACTGCCACGCAGAGCAGCACCGCCTCTTCTACCGGTGGCTTCAGGAGCAAAGAGAAGGCGCCCTGGCCAGACGAGGCCTCATGCAGCCAGAGGACCACTGACTTCTCCCCTCCTCCGGACTCGCTGCTCACTGTTGGAGGCAGCGACACTCAGGCTAAGAGTCCCTCTCCGTATCCGCTCCATCCTGATACATACAACCTGAACAACGCCTCCACCCTCCCCAGGTGTGCTGCTTATTCTGTTCATCTCAGCTGTGTAGGCAGCTCAGGAATTTCTGCTCTTACATCAATGTTTCATTAAATAGACAGTGATTCATTGTAGTCCCAATATATCTTGTACCGAGCCAGAAAAAACTGGAAAACTCTGCAGCTATGCGGGTTTGGCATGAACAAAGGCAGGCTAAGAAAAAAAAACACTTATATATCCACATCCATATTTGTGTGCGGTTTGTTGTTGTATTTTTACCGTCACTTGGTATTCTGGGTGAAAGAGGAGTGCTTGAAGTTGCGAGAAACGCAGACTGAGAGCTCAGCATCACATCCCCTCTTCTCCATTCCCCACTTCCTTTGACTGAGCTAAAGCTTTGCTGTCTATTCTTTAACAGTCCAGAAATAATTTGTACACCTGTACATTGAGCGATGTTTATACTGTTCACACAGACGGCAGCTGTTTTATGCATTGAATATGTGAAAAGTAGTAAAAGTGAAGTGCAAAGTCTTGTTATCCGTTTTTATACGGCAGTATCCCACTCTTGGCATACTGAGCAAATTTAGTAGGCCATGTTCTAATCTGTGGGGCTTGCATGTTGAATTATGGCCTCTTCCTTTTGAAGCGCGTTAATCTCCTCTGTGCATTGTTCTTCTCTCTGTTTGGCATTTACATGAATATCAAAGTCCTGTGTGTTACTTCCCCTAAACTCACTGACTTCTCACCATTTCCTCAGCCATAGTCCATTAGGCCAAGTCAGCGGGTCCATGTCCCCCCAGGAGGAGCCCACCTCCCCGACCTCCCAGTCTCCGGGGCCCAAGAGCTTTTACCCTCGCCAGGGAGCGACATCCAAGTATTTGATTGGCTGGAGGAAACCCGGCGGAACTGTCAACTCTGTGGACTTTGGCAGCACTAGAAAGTGAGTTTGGAAATGTTTTTGTGCAGTTTATGAGAAACTTGAAAACTGTGCCTCGTGCAGAGAAAGATGTTGAAGAACGCTCAGCTCTGCAGGAGAACGCAGCCTGCTGTCAGTTCTGTTTATGCTCGTATTAAAGGCAGAGAGATAAGACTGCGAAATGTTGTTTGGGGTACAGCTTGTGAAAAAATAACCAACACTGCCATCATGTGGTGAGAATAAGATATGGAGCCAATACAAATAGGCACTGATCTTTTTCAGTCACGTCCTGTCTGCCGTTTACTGTGATAAATTAGCTTCTCTATTATTCCTCATTACTGTGCTGCATTTATGACCTAGCTTCAAAATGTGTCTTGCTCTTGCCTCTCAGACGGCACCAGAGTGACGGGCCCTTGGGTGGACCACAGCTAAGGGCTAATCTACGTGGAGCTCAGTCCCCACAAAGACACGCTGCCAAGTCAAGCCTGGAGGAGGATCTGAAGAAGCTCATAACACTGGACAGCCCCCCTCCTGTAGCAAGTGAAGAGAAGGTAGAGTCAGACAACACACAGCTCTTTAGAAAACCTTATAAAGATCAACCGCGTGAAACGGTGTTAAGAAATGTGTCCACTCAATCTGACGTGTAGTTTTACGCTTGTGTCTCTGAAGCCCATGTTTCCAGGCCCCGCCCCCAGCCGCCGCTCCCTCCAGAGGACCGTGTCTGATGAGAGCATTTACAGTGGGCAGAGGGAGTCATCATCCAGTGGACAGAGGGACACACCCACTGACCTTCTGTTCAGCTGCTCCACAATGCCCCGCTCACCCACTGCTCGCAATGGCAGGCGGCAGTCGCACAAGTCAATGGGTACAGTTCAACACTTGTTATTAAATGATTTAGCCGTGTTAAGAAGAAATCTGTCTTTCTTTGAACTGCTACGAGGTGACCGTGTTCAGTGTGTTTTTATTGTGGTTCACCAGGAGACCTGTCAGCCCCTGACAGCATGGAGTTTGAACAGGACAAGAAGAATCTGCAGCCGGAGGACGCTGTGCTCATGCCCCTGCCTGACACTGGGGCAGATGGCCCGCTGGACTGGGCCCACCTGGTGGACGCTGCCAAAGCCTTTGAGGGTTGGTGTCGTCACTTTTCAATTTGCAGATAAAATACCTTAGCTATCATTGCATGCTTTTTGCCACAAGATGGCACTAAAGGACTAATATTGTTAGTTAAGCTGATCTAACTGAATGTCTTTGAACTACTTCAAACAGAACAGAGACTGGTGTTCCTGGCAGCGCAAGAGGAGAGTGACCTGGCAGATAGTGCAGCCAGTAGCAGCACCCCGCAGCAGGCAGAGCCTCAGGCAGCTCCCCTGAGGCTTCCACCTCCTGGGTAAGGATATCCCCTCCTGAGTTAGTCTCCCCATGCTCCCCATGGGTGAGAGGTCATGCCACAGTTGTGCCTGGTCAATCTGAAGGTGTAATTAAACCCCACAGTTGAGTTGCTGACCATGGACAAAGCTGACCGCACACTAATCGACCACTCAAAAACATGTATATGACTGCATGAACTTTAGCTGCCTGTTCTAACTGTTTGATCCCTTCACAGAGACATTAATGACAGTCCGGCCTGTCTGCTGGGAAAGGTGACTCAGCTGGAGTCTATGGTGCGGGTTCTTCAGGATGATCTAAAGAAGGTCAGTAAACTTAAAACACAATCGTTTTATCATCAGTATTTGTACTATATACTAATACTAATAATACTACATTTGAATATTATTTATTTTAACTGTATTAATTCTCTATGTATCTCTATGTCTCTTTGTCTGTAGTACACTACAGTACTAGACATCTGCTATCATGGTAATATTGTTCTCCTTTGTTACTCCCAGGAGAAAGATGCCAAGACATCACTGCAGATGCAAGTCCACAGTTTGCGTGAGGACAACCAGCGCCTCCTAGAGGAGTCATACAGTGCTTCAGCCAAGCTCAAAAAGTTCACTGAATGGGTCTTCAACACCATAGACATGAACTGACACATAATGACAGTATGACTTCGTGCTCACCTCAGTGTTTACTTTTCATGGTCCATCAGTGATGTGGGACTTACACCAGTGCCAACATAATCTCTGCTGCCATTTTGTTTATTCTATGTGGTTTAAATAACAGTGTTTGGTGCAGAAAGGGGGATGACTAGTCCTGGCATGTACTACTCTCCTAACCTGAGCCACCGTAGTGTCCTCCTTTACGGTCCCACGTAACCCAATTACAAGGTTACAAGCTGAACTTCATTTCAGGAACAAATTAGAATGACTTTAATTGATGCCCAAGTCGGGGGGAGATTATCCCACTGTTCCTTTGGGAGATCCTTTCTAAGAATTGAGCCTGTCGAGAATAATTTCAATCTTTCAACTTCAGTGATAAGAGTAAGACCACTGACTATATTACTCCTACTCAAAGATAAAACTATATATGGAATTATAGATGTCCTTATATTGTCTGATGACAGCGTGGGTGCACAGACAGACTTTCTCAATAGCACACACTTTAAGCAATGTAACACGTAGCATCTGTCTGTATTTACTGTGTAAAGATTGTACAAGCCTGTGAATTTTCTAGAGGGTTATTGCAAATGTACAGGACTACTGGTCACACGCTAATGCAAAAGAATATATTGTTTAACAGAGCATCAATGGTGCTACACAGAGTTTTAAGATGTGCAAGTATGGACGCCTATTTTCTCACATCTGTCCCTTATTTTGTATGTAAAGATATTTATGACAAATGGCCAAGAAAAGTGATTTACCGACCTGCATGTGTTAATGATTGATGGTCTAGAGACAAAACCAAAAAAACATGGATCATTGAGCCAAGAATTGACAACATGTACAATGCTACATGGAACTGACCCTTCGAACCATAGCATGTCTGGATCCTGCATCTGATGGGTGCTGATAATTGCCAATACATGGTGAAATGTATGGAAAGCCTGAGATTCCGCTGCAGTGTTGCCTGTGGTGCGTCACATCTCGCATACTCTGACCTGTACTCGGTCAAACGCAAGTCTTTATTACCACAAGCCTCATTAATGTTTCCTTTTTTTTATTTCAGATTCTGTGTATATAAGCAGAGATTTGATAATCATCCAAATTTGCACCTTCATTCTGTTTTTTTTTTGTACGAGTATATTTGGACGTATTTCTGCTTCGTAGCTCAGGGTGTAGTGTGTGAGAGAGAGAGAGAAGATGGAGATTAGAGGGCAAAAAAGGGGACTAGACGATGAGCTGGACTCGGACACACGAGTCTTGGAGCTGTACCTTTGTTCCTAACGTGTTTCCATTGAGAAATGTTTATATCTATTAAAGACATTTTGTTGTACTACATTTTGGACCTGAGGGATTTTGTTTTTGCTAGTGATGGACTATGAAATGACATGTATTCATTGGAGTATTTCAACGTACAGTACCAGTCAAACGTTTTAAACACTTGTTGTATTGGTTTTTCTTTGTTTTCAACACATTTTACATCGTATGATTCTTACTGACGACATTAAACTATGATTGAACAATTATGTAGGGAAAAAAAGTATCTTCAATTTGGTGCCCTTTATTCTTGGCATTTTCTCTATGTCCCTCACCTGAAATGGTTTTCAACAGTCCAACAAACTATTCCACAACATCATGAAGCTCCTTGACAAAATGTGCAAAGCAGTAATCAAAGCAAAGGGTTCTATTTTGAAGAGTATTTCACCTACTTTCTTTAAAACCTAATTCCACGTACGTAACAAAAGCAGGAAGAATGACGTACAATGTGTACCTTAACCATACCGCCTTTGTTCTGCCCGATCCCGTCAGACCTCGGAGGCTAAGCAGGGTAGGATGTGGTCAGTACTTGGAAGGGAGACCGCCGGGAAAATGATTGAATGTAGTGTGTGAGTGAGTGTTGGTGGTGGTCGGAGGGGCCGATGGCGCAGATTGGCAGCCTTGCTTCCGTCAGTCTACCCCTGGGCAGCTGTGGCTACCAACAATAGTAGCTTACCACTACCGAGTATGGAGTGAATGAATAATGCCATGTAAAGCGCCTTTGAGCGTCCAGAAAAGCGATATATAAAACCAATGCATTTTTATTTGATTTATTTATACCATGGAAAGCCTATGCATTTTGACGCACAAAGGTGTCTTTGTCAGGGCAAGCATAATAATAATTCCATTTGTGTTCATAAATGAATGCCTTCAGAGAGGATCACTCTTGAAATAAAAGAAATAACAATACATAAAAAATAGTTTTTGACCGATAGTGTAAGCCAGTGGGGCTCGGGACCTCCTATGGAGTTGTAAGCACTGAGATGGGGGTCCCAAGATGGTTTCAAGATGTACAATTAAAAAAATCTTGATAGTGTATTCAATGTAATTCTTAATCAAACACAGCAGATGAATGAAGGACAACAGTAAATTATGTAAAAGCATATTACTAAGCCTACTAAGTTTGATATTGTCTATTATGAATCCATTTTCACAGTAAATCCATTTTTACTGTGGGGATCCTTTATTGTTTGCATGGAAATTTGGGGGGTCCCTGTCGGAAAAGTTTGGGAACCATTGATGTGGGCTACCGAAAAGTAAATAATCCCAACAAGATGCATATCAAAAAGAAATGGGAAGAAATGTAGATTTATTACTTGGAATGCAACTCATTTTTTTTCTTTGATTAGTTAAATACTAATCTATACCTGATTTTTTTTGTTTACTTTGTTTGCTCTCATTTTTTTGCTCTCAAGTTTAATTGTTAGTTCTGTCCAAACACTTTCTTAACACATTACACCCAGTTCTTCACAGCGATGAGTTTATCAGCACGTTTCACAACGTTTTCGGGTCACTGTCACAATAATGCTAAAAACATATTAGTTACAGGGCCTTTAACTGGTTTATTTTATTGCACTGTCAAGACTTTTTTGACAAAACTTTGGTGTGAAAGAGGTAAAGAAGAATATGCAGACTGGCGACCCTCTGACCGAGAAAGGTAATCATTAATAAACAAGTTACAAGTTACAAATATGAATGTTGCTTGCCATTGTGTTTGATTCATTGATTATTTTCATGGCTGACCAGTGAAGACGAGTCCGATTAGTAGTTGCAGCCCGAGTGACGTGGCCCCACAGTAAACTGATAACTTGACAGTGTCCTGCCATGGACTGTGATTATTTGGGATTAGCGGGGAGTTGCTGTTTTTCCACTCCCAGTTACGCAAGACGCTGACAGAGGAGGAGAGTCTGATGGATGAGTTTTACCTGAGGGAGGCGCCCCAGCGAGACATGGAAGTGTTCGGCAGTTGAGAAGACACTGTCGGGGCTGGTCTACAAGGAGGAAGGGGAAAAATTGTCAATTTATTTAGACATTTCTCCAACACTGGGGATGTTGTGGTGACAAATTGGCAAAACAAGTACTGTATAAATGAAAATTCTGTTGTTGGGTTCTTAGTAACAACACAAATGTACTAGATATTTGTGTAATGGGTAAGAATTTTACAATTTAATTTCTTCATTAAAAAAAAAAAAGTTTGGGGGTAAGCTCTCAGTTGTTCAGAGGTTTTCCATTGTAGACTGGTTTAGCCGTCATCTCTACTGTTCTGCCTCTCATACAAGAAGCTTCTTCAGCATCAACTACTGAACACAAAACTTGGTTGCAGTGCGTGAGCAGGGGTTGCTCTGGAAGTGAACAGGCTGTTCAATAGCTTCACATTAATGCAGATGATGGTAGGTCTGGTCTGAATAAAGCAGATTAGGGTCTGTCTGTTGGTCGCTGGCCCTGTCCATCACCTTGTTACGACTGCTCTACCTAATATCAGACGATGTGCTGCTATAAGCAGTGCTTAATCTTATCCCGCGTTCGGAGGACCATTTTGGAATATTCGGTGTAACACATCACAGTATACTGTATATCTGTGCTAATGTTAGCCTGGTGCTACAGAAATAGCATGTCCGGACCCTGAACCTATGCCAAAGGTAAAGTTTGTGGACCTTGAGCAGATGTATTTCTCCTTGGCTTAACCTTAACTTGTGTATCAAAGCTGGAGACAAACATCAATTTGTGACCGGGTTTTATTACAAAAGGTGCTAAATATTTTCATAATACAATTTCAACTCATATACTGATAAAATGAAGCCATAGATCATGGCTTTGCTGAAATAGTCTGGCCTAAGTCTCTACTGTATACGCCCTGGTATAGTTTGGCCTAGGACAGTTTTTCCATCATCGCTGTATGCTCTGGCCTGGGGCAAACTATACTCGGATTTAAGAGAAAAAACAAAACAAAGAGATATTAAAATTCATTAGCCCCCAGTGATAAAGGCTTTTTATGTAAATACAGAATTATAGTGTGGGAAGAGTGCCTTGGTTCTTTGTTTTTTTTTTTTTTCTATTAAGTCTCTGTTCCCCAAACGCCAAAGAGCACCTTCCCCAAAAAAATATTTTTTGTAGTACTGACTTCCTGAGCACTTTGTGTCTAGTTTCTCTCACATATACCTGGGTTTCATTTAGACAGGGGTTAACTGGGCCTGCTATATTGGCAAAGAATTGAGAGTGCTGTATATAAAAGTGTTTAATGGGAGTGTTCTGGCTACCGTTTTGGCCTGTTCCTCCAAATCCATCACACTGGTCCAGAAGTGCTCCTGTAACCAATACACAAATCACGCACTGGCTGTAGGTCACTGGGGTGGTGATCCTAGGGGGAAGGGAGTTTGTATATACATTGTTATATGCTAGTGTTTGAACATTCTCATAACACCGTGGGGGATGGTGAGCTGTATTGTATTGTGAGAGCCCACTCTGTTACTGCTGAAAAGTATGAGAACAATCCCAATACCGTCGGATGGTTTCGCACTCTAATAAACACGCCACTCACACAGAGCAGTGTGACCCCGGTTTCCCTTGGTAACTACAATTGTGGCGAGCAGCAGTTTTTCAAAAATGTTCCTCATTTATTTTTTGCTTCTAAACAATTTTAATAACGAAATGCAGGACCTTACTGTGTTGTTGTTTTAACAATAAGTTCTATCATGCCTTGGCAGTGTTGGGAGAGGGCCTGAGACCACACAGCACGACACTGGCACAGGCTGCAGAATGAGGAGCCGTGGCAGGAAGAAGAAGTAGAAGAAGAGAGATGTGAGCAAGACGTGTCTTTGATAACTGGTGAACTGGTTCTGTCAACACCAACAGCTGTGCGTGCCGGCCCATGTGTGTCTACTGTATGTGCTCACAGTGCATGCATGCGTTCACAAATTCGCCTTGCCGTGTATTTGTGGAGCGACTTCCTCCTCGGGGGCTTTTGGGATCTCATTTGTGGGAAGCAGAAAAGGTTCATTCGTTCGAGGGGGGGGGTTGCCATTTAAGCTTGGATGATTCTATACTTTTCAGGGCGGAGAATAGTCCATGATGTAGCTGTCCAGGGTCCATCCTTTCCTTTCACAATGTGGTGTAATGGACTTTTTCACTGACTGTACATGCAAATGGAAAAAGCTTGTTCCTTCAGAGGGAAATATTTATAGGGTCAGTGTGTTTGCTTTGACACTATATCAAATTCTTGCATGTTAATATTGTCTTAATGAAAGGCTATATTTTCAGGATCAGTGGGCGCTGCTGTGGAATCCTCCCCTCCCTCTGTCCCGCTTTCTCTGTCCACACACATACACCATCTCTCCTTTATACCCCCTCTAATTCCTTCATCCCTCCCCCTGGTATCCAACTTGCTATTACACAGCATCTCCCTCTTTCTCTCTCTCTCTCTCTCTCTTCTTTGGCTGGAGCGCATGCACACGGCGAGAGGAGGTGGTGGGGGGGGTGGGCTTGCGAACGACATGTGAGGATCTCCTTCTCCTCAACTGCCGGGGCCGGTCCAGGACTTTTCAGGAAGAAAGAGGAGGCATACCGCAGTGACCGTCTCCTCAACCCGGTTCGCCGCTTGACTGCCTCCATCCCCGTGGTGTCCCTCCCTTCTCCTTCTTCTCCCTCACTTCTGCCCATTACACCATGGACCTGCCTGCTGCTTGTTGCTAAGGGGGGAGCCAGCTGTGCTAGTGCAGCCGCAAGGAGTGCGCACACCGCCGCGTGGAGTGGAGAGGAGAGGAGCGGAGGCGCCGATAATTTGGCTTACAAGGTAATGAGCGGACGCGGCGACAGCAAGGTGTCACAGATGTTGCATGGCATTCAGAGTGTTTGACGGACTGCAGGACTCGGACTGTGACGGTCTCTTCCGCGGGTCTAACTTGCTACTGTCAATATGCATGAAGCTGCCTGTATCAGAAGTGAAGTACAGTATGTATTTCAGACATGTATTTGCCTCACTTTATCAGCTCACAGACAGCCCTCTTCAATCACAGCTTCTTCCACAAGGGACCGATCCAGTCACTATTGTTCCTCTCAAGCAGGTGCTATGCAATCCATAACGCCTGTCATCTCTGTGCCCCTGAGGCGCACACTGCAAAGATTAGCTGCCTAATGTGCTCTGACTCCAAAAAGAGCAGCACAGTGTTGGCCAATGAGAAGTGCCTTCTCTCCTGCAGCAGTATACTTAACAAACAAGGAGGTGAGGGCAGGTGATTACTTATGCACTCATGCAAGTCACAAAGCTTACAAGTGTGCGAGGACCAGGCCAAATACAGGCTCCTGTTGCAGCATCGCTGGAGTCAGCACTTGTGAAAGTTTACATACAGTAAAAGGCTTTATTATGGCTTTTTAAGACATTGGGCCTTTCATACACTGTGAGTACTAGGGCTGCACAATATTGAAAAACTTGCGATATGAGATACGGGCACGCAATATCGCGATAACAATACTGCGATACTTGGATAAACCGTTCCATTTAATTCAGACGCATGTAATATCTTTCTCAGCAAATTGTGTCAAAAGAAGACTCCAAAAATACTAAATCAGAACCAAACCAAGGCCAAAGAATTTACTAAATTTGGAAATGTATAACTAACACTGAAGTTCCATTCATGTTTGGTTTTAGAGAGTGTTGGCAAAAAATGTTAAAATCTCAGTCAGATGGAAGACTGTGGCTTGTGGCTTCTTGCGATACGGATATTGCATCACCGAATATTGCGACACGATATTTTTTGCGATATATTTTGCAGCCCTAGTGAGTACCCCATGCCTCCATGGTTTTGTTGATTAGTTAGAAAGTGAATGACTGAAATTCCTATTTATCACTCTCAAACTCTCTCTCTCTTTAAAGCCAATGGTCTTGGCTTAAAAAAAAAAACTTTCTTTGAACATAATAATCAAAAATACAGTTTTATATCTTATTTTTTTTATCTGAAATTATTCCATGTACCTAGGGCAGGGCGATATGACCTAAAATCGATATCACAATATAAAAAAGAAATATCACAATAACGATATAATTGACGATATAATTGACAATGGATAAAATATTTCAAAATCCCAGCTTTATGCCCATTTTTCTTGTTTTCTTTTAGCGCCATGCCAATTTCCTTGCAAATTTGATCTACTCAAGTAACATACTGTATATCCTTCAATTCATTTTATGTTTTAAGCAGCTGCCACTGGTCCTGATTTTAGTCAAAATCATCCAAGTGCACATGGTAATTATATCGCATCCACAACGATATAAAAAACTACGACGATATCCAAAACTATCGCTATACGATACGATATGGCCCAGCCCTACATGTACCCCCTGCTAAGCTCTCCCGTACCTCGTATCCCTGGTTGGGAAACACTGCTTTAAGATGCAACATCATTTTAAATAGATCATCATTTGAAAGGGAGTCTTGACGACAGGTAAAAGTAATCTGGCCCCGATTTATGAGAATACAAAAGTTGTCTGAGCTCACCTTCTGCAAGAAGTGACGCGCTGAAAACAACTGCTGCAGTGATTAGGGAGAAAGTATTTGTAATGGCGGTAATTTGAGTCTGGAAGAAGGTCTGTGGAATCAATCAAATTGTAATAGAATTGTGATGAAATCTATGGCCAATCTCAAATATTGGTAGGCTATGGTTCTTTATAATCAACAGCCCTATAGCCAGTTGTGTATTTTGGGGTTTGGACTTTGGAGGAATAAATTGTAAAATATTTGGTGCTAAATGATACTGCTGTGGAAAGCTATTTATTTATTTATTTGGAAAAGTCCATCTGATGAGCCGTATTAGTACTAGTACTGTATGATGTGTATGTGTTTGTCAGAAATCATGACTGACAAATATGATGGAAACACATTAGGATTCCACATCTTTTCCCCCACGTAGCCCAGGCCTACCCTGAAATAAGGGAGCAAGTCCAGTGGAGCTGCCTGGATCTCAAAGTAGCACCACTTCATGACATCAGCAGGTGGTTGTGGAGGGGGGGGGTTATGAGCTCTTGAGGAGGGGGAAATATGCAGGATTACTCAACCATGCATGAATAAAACGAAACACGACCACAGGTATATGTTTGGCATTATATTATAGCATGGGTAAAGGCTAAAAGAACAAGTCTATTCAGCACAATATTGGGCCCTTTAAAAACTTGCCGAGTTGAATAAACCCTTCGCCCTGAGCGTCCCTTTGGCAGCGCGCACGGTTACTAATTAAATTCATGTATGAAGATTTTATACTGTTGGTGCATAAAATCCTGTCTGGGGATTACATTCTAGCTTCAATACATCAAATATAGTGAAAGAGCAAAGCTGTAATCTATTACTGCCTGATCGTACTGTATAAGTAGAAATGATTGTGTAGTCACCCCATTCAAGGCCTTGTCAAAAGGTCACGGAAATGGTTTAACCTGTTTAAATGACTGGGAGCCCTCCGTGGCAAAGGGTAGAGCAAGCTAAGGGGGGCTTGTTGAAGCGGTCACAACTGATGGCATGGAAATCCTTAGTTAAGCGGAATTAATTCTCCGGAGAGAGCGTACGGGAGGGAGGGACGACAATACAGAACGGGGGTGTGAAGAGGCCAGGTCGTAAATAAATCCCTTGTGAAGCATGGAAGCACAGAATAAGAGGAGACCATTTTATGATTAAGGGGAGACACTGCAGGCAAAACTCTTTTTTTCTGATTTTGGGCCAGTTTGCTCTCTTAACATATAAAGTTTCACCTGGAAACAAATAAATTGCCTAATATTTACAATAAGGACTGTAATTATTGCACTGATTCAGCGTTTCTCCATAGAACTATATGGGAAATTGTAACTTCAATTGACCATTTTCTCAAATTGCATTTTTCTCACATTGTGGTTTACAAACTTTCCAGTCTTGGACATAACAATATGTTGAGCATTTGTTAAGAGAGTTTTCAATATTCAATTCCTAGCCTGATTTATTGTAACCTTGTGCTGCAAGATGAATTGTCATGAGATCTGACTTATCAGTCTCACAACAAATCCATCTTGAAAGACTCAACTGCCACAGACATTATCCAAGTGCATTTTTCTACCGCTTCACTGGTTTGCAATCCATCCTACTCAACAAACGTACTTTACTCTCTCCTCCTGACGAGTTTGTTGGTTCATTTGGTAACCAGCAGTGGTTCGGACCAATGACATGCCTGCTGTGTGGCTGGGGGTGGGATGGGTAGGTATGACGATAGTCAGTAGCGCGCTGCCTCGGCAAAACAGACATGGCTACGTCGGAGGACTTCGTAGATGCTGCGTTCAACCATAGAGTGTAAATAAAAATAATAATTCATGTGCATCTAGGGTTGGGCGATATGAGCAAAATCTTATATCACGGTATTAGTAATTTCATATCACGGTAACGGTATATATCACGGTATGGTTTATTCCCCTGTAAATTCAATGAATGGCTTAAAATAACCTCTGTTTCTTCGTGACATTCAATCTCCGCCTCCGCCATGATTGTTATTACTCCATAAAGCTGTTTCTTCTTCTGCTCATTCAACCACACATGCAGTCTGCTACAGTGCCTGCAGTGCCCCGTGTGTCGAGGCAGTGTAACTACAGTGACTCAGAGAGATGCCACAGACATCTGCTCTTTCTCCAGTATAAACGGTATTGAAAAATCTCTACCGGTACACACTTTTATACCGTCACGCGGTATAATACCGTTATATCGCCCAACCCTATGTGCGTCCCACCTTTTTTTCCTCCAACACATCCAGCTTGCCGCTGGTGTGATACGTCACATGACTCATTGCTATGATCGGCTAAAAGCACATTTTTGGAAGGCAGGTACTAGCCCGGGCTTCGCCCAATCAGCTCAAAGTATTGTACTGAATGTCCCTCCTTTTCATGGGCCGTTTTGAATGAGAGCCGTCCCAGATGGATAACGTCTAGAACTCAGTTTAGAGCTACACATATCAATCTGGCTTCTGCCAGTTTAGATTTATAATTTTTTTAACTCCCCCAAAAACCAAGGCGAAATTTGAATTTATTGACTAGTTTATTCAAAACTAAACAAAATATCCAAGACCCCATCTGAACAAATCTTTCTAACTAATAAGCCAACAAACTAAAACCTTTTCTTTTACATTTTGTCACTGAAAATATAGGCAATTTGGGCTAACACATAAAATGCCTTACTTTTATATGGAAACTTAAAATGATGGAAAACTTGCAAAAGATTTGTTTCTCATATTCATGTCAGTGATATACAGGAAAAGTTTGAAATTGATATCACTCAATTTACATTTTGTCCCTATTCACCTGCAGTGTCTCACTTTAATGTAACACGCGACAAACTCAGAGCCAAGATAAACCTGATTATTTGCCGTGACATAAAACATACTGTACTTCCTGTTTAAGATTTGTGAGGTAGTTAATATGCATCCTCCACCTGAGCCCCCTTTATCTGTCCCCTCAGTGACAGGCATCCCATTTCCCAGACAAACATTTCGGCAGCTGAATGTCACAATGATAAAAGACTGAGAGGAATTTTTCTCTCCCCCGGGGGAATGACGGAGCGGACTGATGTTTATCGAATCGTCATTTTACATTCTGTTCCTGTCTTCTCTTGTCCTCATGTTGTGCCTCTATTTCCATGACAGGGTTGTTTTTGCTGTACGAGAAGATGGCAGAGGGGTCGAAAGAGCAGGGCGGCTTGAGCGGCGCCGATCTGGAGGAGGACTCGCCCAATATGATCGTCTACAGAAAGGCAAGTTGAAGTGTGTACAGTGGTGTGGCTGTGCCGTATCCGTAACCATGGACAGGTCTGACAGCCCTCATCAGTGAAGAGTCAGGTGTCAGGGGGGACTACTCTGACGCTGTACTCCCACCGTCCGGACCACCATCTTCATGATTAATTGATGACTCGCTTCACCAGAGCTAGGTTTGCTCAGGACTAGCTAGAGGATTTTAACCTGTGGGTACCGTTATACAATATCAATGTGGTATCACAAGAAATTGAAGGTACTACCAGGATTATTACTTTTGGTTTTGATTGAGGACCCTCTTGAAAACAAGATGGTTGCGTCTCAAGGGGCTTATCCTCTCAAATAAATAAATATCAAATTAGAAAAAAATAAAATGGGTACCAAAGAATTATTCTTGATTAAATAGCACAATTTGATGCCTGGAGGGTCTTGACACTGCACTAAGGAACAGTACTTGGTTGGAAATAAATTAACATTGTTTTGTTTTATAGTTGTAGATGACCAATAATTTAGTATAGGTATCGAAAAAATAAACAATAAGAAGCCAAAGGTTAACAGTTGTGAAACTGTTTGATAAAGTGACCTATTGCTTGAGCAAAGGAATAGGCTCTGTGTACGGAAAGTTTTTGGGTAACTTCCTGTTGGCCAGTGAAGACTTCCTGTCCACATTTAAAAGGTAAATTAAAAGTAAAATAATGTTTAAAAAACAGAAGAAACTTCAATAAATGTCAAGCAAATCATTTTCACAAAAAATAATTCAGATTGTGGTGCTATTTTACCATTTGTTTGCACAAAATTAGCGTCAGCCTTTAGCGCTAAATGATCCATGATCTGATCCAGCCTTACGCAGCTGCTCAGGCTCTGAGGTCTGTGGATCAGAATCTGCTGATGGTTCCACGCACTCGTTTTGGGACCAGAGGAGACTGATCCTTCCAAAGCCTGTTGCTCCCAGGCTTTGGAACCATCTTCCGCTTTCTCTGCGTTCAATTGACTCTGTCGACACTTTTAAAAGCCAACTTAAGACCTACTTATTTGTTCAAGCTTTTGCTTAGTTACTCTTGGGCTGCTATGATTTCGTGTTGCCTTGGCCTTTTATGATGTGTGTACTTGGTATTTTAATCTGTGTTGTGAATCACTTTGTGGCTTTTTTGTCTGTGAAAGGTGCTATACAAATAAACTTTACTTACTTAGTACTTACTAAAACATCTATAAATACATCTACACAGCGGTCTCCTCTGGTGAAGTATTTACATCCTGTGTGAAGTATTTTTTTAACATATTGTAAGTGATTATCCAACAGCTGCATGTTTTCAGCTACGTACAGTTTAAATATGTGTTCATTTCAACAAGACAGGGCTAACTCTTCATAGGAATAAACACAAATAGGAAATAAACAGGAAACAGAAAACCATGGGAAGTTAGCAGTGAATTGCTAAGCAGCGTTCCCTGCACAAAGCCTATTGAACAGAACGTGCATCTCCCAGTTCGGACTCTCGCCCATCCATCCAACTTATCCAATGTGCTAATAAGCCCTAACTCCCATCAGGCTTTGGGGCCGCTGAGAGGTCCTCCTTTCGACTGTCAGCCAAGACAATTCCCTCAACCGAATGGCGTCTCGCTTTCAATAACAGATTGGAGAGATATTGGGTGCCTAATTACAGGGACGAGGAGTGAGATCTCTCGGAGCAGGCATGAATTAAGCGAGGGACAGTGAGAAAACTTGGTTAGTAGTAATAGTAGTAGTATTCTTGGCTTGTTATTTCTCTGCCGGTTTTCCCTCGACAGGAAGCCCACTCCGGAAAAGGGAGACAGCTGCTTTTGATCAGGCTTAAACCGTTGAATGTGTCACTGCTGCTGCGTTGATTACAGTAGCGAGTGTGCGGTGAGCAGGCTGGAGTTGACAAGTCCTTTCCCCCCTCAGTCACACCAGGTATTTCATCATGCAAATACAGACGGGAATCCTTTCAGACTGGCAGGTATATCCCAGATACTGCACGTCCCCATCGGAAAATATACGGGCGCTGTTCGTGTTCAATTTTTAGATAATGCTGTTGGCGTAGGCCGTAGGCACAGTGGGACGGTAGAAAACATTGGCAGGGGATAAATGACACATAAGTATAGGTTGAATATTTTTGAAGCTGGATGTGTATTCTGTAAAGCTAAACATTGCTCAAGCTAACAGAAAATGTATTATCTCCTTTTTTTTTGCTACGTTGTGAATGGTTACCGAAAGCATTAGCATGTGAATAAGGATTCTGTATGGCATAGTAGTTATCAGGGCTTGACTTTAACACCAGCCAACATGTCAAATTATAGTATTATTTTCATTTTCAGCTAGTAGCATATTCAGTTCTAGCTACTTAGGCCACTTGGATTCTATACGTAATCAACTTACTCCTTTAGATGGTCTATTGCAGACATGTCAAACTCAAAAAAAAAGTAAGTCTCTAGCCCATTCCTGTCAGGAGTTATGGATGTTTATAGAAATAACCAAAATGCTCACTCCAGCCACTAGGGGGCAGCAAACACTAAAAACGGAAGCAATTCCACACCTGTCCAGCAGAGGTCACTGACACTGAACCATTATAAAAGTTACAAAAACAGAAGGTGTTCTGTCACTGGTAAAAGTGTTGTTTTTAGTGTATTACCTTGGTGGCACAGGCTTGTAATACAAGAATAAACTATTATTATTATCTATTAGGCTACAGTCCTGTAGGGCTTTGACCAAGTTTAAAATGTCAATCAATTGTGCTGAATTATTACATTGCTAGTTATTATTATTGATTTATTGAAAAAAATGTGTTCTCAATAGTATTTTCCTGTTTACAATATATGTGGCCCTTGACACGCCATTGTATGTGAATTTCGGCCCTCAACCCAAATGAGTTCGACACCCCTGGTCTATTGAATGGTAAAACGTCCTCAAAATGTTGTCCATAACAAGAAAAAGATATTTGACTCAAACACATCTGTAGAAGTAACTAGTTCGGAACTCATTTCCAGTGTATGTTACACCAAACAAAAAAACATCCTGGTTTGAAATGCTGTCTAAAACTGTTTGTGTAGACCCACAGTCATCTAGGGATTGTCCATTGTAAAAAAAAAAAAAAAATCTAAATATTGTCTACTGGATTGATCTTCACAACAATTTTTAATACCATATTTAAAATATATTTAAGTTCATTCATTGCCAGAAATTGTCAAACAACTTAAACCCTCTAATTGGCTAGTAACCTTTGGAAAAGGCTCGCCACAGTGGCCAATGAGAAAAGTTAAATCAAGCCCTGATACATAGTTTCCTGTGCTAACCAAGTAAACACTATAAAATCCATACCATATCATTGAGAATTGGTGCAATAGAAAACAACAGTTTCAATCTAAAACGGATCTAGCTAACTGACAGTGATGGACGGCACGCTGTCCACCGGTGTAAATGGTAAGGTGAAGTAAATGAAGCATGTGAGATGTTAGTGAGATTTCACCTGCTTCAGAGCCAAGTGATTCGTTATAAGAGACAGTACCATTCCAAACGTTTCCAACAAACACAATGTATGACTCTGAAGGCGAGACACTGGAGGTGGATAGGGAACAACTCTAAACTGAGTATTATCAATTTGAAACATTTGCTCTATATTACTGGCAATATGAGAAATAATATGAGAAAACATTCTGTCATTTTATATTTTTATGAAAATCTTATCTATGAAATCTAAATAAAGGATAAAGCCATGTTTAATTGTATGGTTCAAACTGGTAACAAAGAAGGCCAGCCAGGTGGAAAATGCAGACCAACAAACTCAAAGGGCACCTGACTGCTTTCAAAAAATATTTTACTTGAAGATCCATGCAGCGCTCCCCTTATCGTTTTCTCTTTTTAAATTTTATGGTTTTGTTGATAAGCTATATTAATTATTACAAGGAATTAAGTATTGAAAAATCCATCTGAACAAACCTTCAGTATATTGTTAAGTCCAAGACTGGAACGTTTGGAGTTTGTAGGTGCCACTAAAGTGGAGATGTTGTCACAACAATGTGAGAAAAATGTATTTTGAGAACATAGTCATTGAATTTACAATTATCCATATATACTGTAGTTATATGTGAAAAGAGCAAATTGGCCCAAAACCTGGAAATTGAAAATATAGATTTTTCTCTCATTAAAATCTGTTGTGTCACAATTTTGCACAACTAGACAATTTGGGAGTCCATGAGAGGTGTTTTTCCAGCTTGTCTAAAGTCAGAATAAGTGTAGTGTTTAGAGGCCTGATAAAACCCCCTGCTACTCTTGCTTGGGGGTTGAATGAGTGGAGTGTCGCCGTCAGCAGTTAGCGCTGAGGGGAAGTGGAAGTGCGCTGCCAGCAACGAGCTATTCCTCTGTACACTGTAAATACACAATCTGTTTGGATGCCAGCGGGCCTCTTAAAGTCTGTGCCAGGAATCCTCCCAGTTAAAATAACGAAACAAACCAGACCAGCCTTTTCCCCGTCCTAAAATATTGGTTTCCATGCCAGCTGACAAATATCTGTATACAGTGGAGGCTGATGTTTACCCACTCTTTCATTATTATGAATGTATTCTAAGAGCTGTCAGACAAGAAGAACATACTGTAGCCCATGTAGCTTTGCGCTTCTCATTACGCAACGCTCTGCAAGGCCTGAGGCGACACATTTAAGAGGCTAGTTCTGCTTGTCAGGATCCAGCCAACAGGGACTATTCGTCATTTCATCTTTTACTCATAACTGACAAGAGACAGATGATTGGGAGAGGACAGCATTCATCAAGCAAGTGCTCTACGCTGACTATTACTTAGGCTGGAGATTAAAAATAACTCATTTTGTACACAGTAGAGGTGGGCAATTTATCCTACAAGATAATATCTAAATTATTGTTTGGGAGATATAATACAGATTTGCAATAACAAGTATATCTTCAAAGTCAAGAAATGAACAAAAAGCTACAAAAACTGCTGCCAAAAAAAAAAGACACCAGGAGAAACATGCAAACTGCACACAGAGAGGTTAGCACGGGCCGGGAATTGAACCCGGGACCTTCTTGCTGTGAGGCAAGAGCGCTAACTGCTGAGCCACTGTGCTGCCAAGGACACAGTTTTATTTTTACTATCTCTGGCATGTAACACAGTGTCTTTAAAAGATGGAGCTGAAAATGGTGAGAAGTCCCTTTATGAAATGGCACACGGTGGAGACAGATGGTCATCAATATGCTATGACTCATGAACACACTGATGTTTTTCTCGTAAAAAGCGTCAGCTGCTCGTGCTCATCAGCGTACATACATACATACATAATAGCCACAAAATCTATCAAGAGCTACTTTTATACGGCTTAAAGATGTGATAGGGTTTTGGGTTGTAACATTTATGGGCTAGTTCTTCATCATTTTTAATTCTGGTCATTTAAAAACAGAATGGATCGCAGAAACTCAGAAAGCTCAGGCGCCATCTTGATTGTTTTGAATGAGGAATCACTTGACAAGTCCCATCACACGAACTAGCAAAGCATGCACAAAACATGTTCAAGACACACATCACAGCAGATGAACCAACATGTTTGCACGCTTGGTTCATTTGACGGGAAGCTGCGGCGGGGGGTGGCATGGAGAAGCTACGTCTGAAAGCATCACTGTTATTAGAGTCTCACGCTGTAGCGGTAGACAAAGTAGGGTTCGGGGACCACTGGGGGCCCTGGGGGGTACTGCAGAGGGGCCCCAAAGCTTGTCTGTAAATGAAGAGTACTGAAAAGATATTACAGTTTTGAAATAATATATATATTTGTAAAGTTTAGGGCTACATTTTGGGTTGTAAAACATTGCAAACTTTTGAAGAGATTGTAGGCAAAGATTCATCAGTCTTCATCTGTACTCTGTAGTTGAAGTGTAAGACGTTTCGATCTTAGTCCAAAGATCGTCATTAGCTTAATAATGACTTGAGCTCGCTCGTGGGTCTCTTAAGAGTAAACCAGAAGGAGGAGTTAACCTCTAAGTCCCTCCTCTCTTGGTACTAAAGGTAGGAAAACATCTTAGCCTATTCATAGTTAATATGGCTTGTTACCTCTGTACTGTCTCACCCTGGGCTAAGGTGGAAGGTTGCTGACCTTTTGAAGAGATTATTATTATTATTGGGGGGATGACCAGTATCATAAAATAAGTGGATCATTGGTCTCATTGGTTTGTGAAAATACATAATACGAAGAGTTTTATTGATTTCAGCTTTAGGTTTTTTCCAAGGCAATCTGTCTTTTGTAAACTATACTGGATATCATAAATAAATTTGGGTCTGGAGCAGCGTCGGGGAGAATACTTTGAAATTGTATTCCATTACAGAATACTGAATACTTGTCTTAAAATGTATTTTGTAACGTATTCAGTTACTTTGCCCTGTCAGTGTACTGTGTTCTGAATACTTAGATACTTTCACCTTCATTTGCTTTATATTTTTGTATAAACATGGTGAAAGATTAAAAATATGTAGCAACACTTTTACACCAACTGTTGTCTGTCTCTTCTTTCTCTCTTCTTTCTTTCTCTCTCCCTCTCTCCTCTCTGTCTCTCTTCTTTCACCCCCCTCACTCCCTCTCCTTCCTCTCTCCCCCTTTCCTTCCTCTCTCTGTCTCTCTTCTTTCTTTCTTTCTCTCTCTCTTCCTCTCTCCCCCTTTTCTTCCTCTCTCTCTCCCCTTTTTCTCCCCCCCCCCTCTCCCTTCCTTCCCTCTCCCTCCCCCCCTCTCTCTCTCCCCCCTCTCTCTCTCCCCCCTTCCCCCCTTCTGCCTCTCTCCTCTCTCTTCTTTTTCTCTCTACGTCCTCTCTCCCCCTTTCCTTCCTCTCTCTCTCTCCTTCCCCTCTATCTGCCTCTCTCCTCTCTCTCTATCTCTCTCTTTTTCTCTCTCCGTCCTCTCTCTCTCTCCTTCCCCTCTCTCTGTCTCTCTCTTTCCTCTCTCTCTCTCTCCTTCCTCTGTCTCTCTCCTTCCTCTCTCCCTCTCTGTATTCCTTTGGTATTTGAAAAGTAACTGTATTCGAAATACCCTTAAATGAGAGAGTATTTGTACCTGAAT
>OMNZ01032272.1:0-14500 GCA_900303255.1 Lesueurigobius sanzi
TACAGATTAAAAACACATTAAAAACAGAAACATCAATTTACACACCCGACACCCATCCAAACACACGCGCACACACACACACACACACACACACACACACACAAGCACGCACACACACACACACACACATGGACACACACACAAGCACACACACACACACACACACACATGGACACACCATTAGTTTAAATAAAATATTGTGCGTAATATAAGTAGTATAAGTGCAAAAGTCAGTAAGTCAGGCTGAATACAGATGAACCAGGTAAGGAAGCACCATCAGAGGAGCCGTCTGCGTCGGGAGCAGCACATCAGCTCCAGCCACTAGGCACCGAGCCAGAGCACCCAGAGGAGGCAGGGATACCACACCTCCACCCGGGCACCCACAGGACAGCACCCGGCAGCCAGAGCAGACAACCGCTCCCGAGGCAGAGGGCTCCCTCAGAGGAAACACTGAAAGAACTTAAAAATAGTAAAAACAATAACAGTCTAAAAGGAAGAGACAACTCCAAAATCTAATAAAAATTAAAATGATAATATACACAAAATGTAATGGTTTTCTCATAATTTCACATAAATTATAAGGAAACAGTGACAAAAGGGTAAATTAAATTATATACAGTATGACCAAATTCCTATCCCTATTACCATTACCATTATCTGTATTAATATGTTTTATTTATTTTTCTGGTTTTAATTTCGTTTTTAGTCTTATTGTGGTTTTGGCTTTTCTTGAGGGGAAGGGGATGAGATATGGTTGGTCCTTTGCCAACTTGTAGCCATGTGAAATAAAAAAAATAAACGATTATTTTAGACAAGATTGAACGCTTTCCCACTTTATCTGATTTTTTTTTTCAGGAAACCTATGTTTGACATCGCAAACTTTACCATCTTCATCAAGAACAGTATTAATTTCCCTCTATTTGATGTCACCAGGTATCGTCCTGCTTAATATATATTCACTAAAACACCAACACCCTTATACTTAAGCTTTTCCTTAGAAACTTTTACCTACTTTTTCCTGGTTGGACACTTTTTGCGATATTTATTCTTCACATCCTTCTTGGACATGGGCACAGGAAGTGACGCATGATAGAGGGGAGCAACGAAAAGGTTAACGACCCCTTTTTGGTGAAACCAGAGGCCTCATCCATTGAGATGAATGTGGAAACATCGCCTGAGATCTTCACATTAAATTTTACGTCTGAAAAATAACATTTTATGCATTTCACATATCTGTCTAATAAAAGAGAAGCAAATCAAGAGATTTTTTGCTGTAGAAGATTCACAGACAGGATCAGTTAATGTTTTAAAGAGGGCTAAAGTTAGCAGGAAGTTAGCATGTTCAGACTTCAATATAAACGGTTTAGTCGTTCATAGTGGCTTAATTTGATAAAATCCGAGGTTGTTGTAGTTTGCACATATAACTGTGAGGAATTTTGCAGCTTCTTATGTTTCAATATTGCTTCGTTTTCGACATATGAACGGCTAAACACTTTATATTGAATTCCAAACCTGCTAACTTCCTGCTAACTGTAGCCCACTTTAAAACATTAACTGTTGGACAAATATATAAAACACATAAAAAGTTATTTTTCAGACCTAAATGTGAAGATCTTAGTCGATGTTTCCACATTCATCTCAATGGATGAGGACTCTGGTTTCACCAAAAAGGGGGCGTTAACCTTTTCGTTGCGCCCCTCTATAACTGTTGCCGTGCCAACCATATTATCCCAATGAGAAATGATTGATTCAGAATTCTGTGGACCTTTCTCTCCATCTAAACTTACTTTCCCCCCAACTTTACTTAATTAAATTGCCAATTCACTAAGGTAAAACTGAATACTTTGCACAGATATTATCTATAAAACTAATAACAACGAAAGGATTAAAACCTGGCAAATGCACTTCAAGCACTGTTTTTGAATGTGAAGTTGATCCATTTTTCTTTCAGAGGCAACTTTCCGTCAGACATGACTGCCGACGCCATAAAGAAATGTACTTACCATCCAGAGAACAGTCCCTTTTGCCCCATTTTCAAAGTGAAGGACATTTTGAATTACACCGGACAAACTGTGGAGAAAGTGGTCAACAAGGTTTTGCCACACACACACATGCACAGCACATTCTAACACTATCCCAGTCAAATGACGCAGAGACTTTCTTTTCAATCAGGGAGGGGAAATAGGAATAAACATCGAGTGGAAATGTAACCTGGACCTTGATGTTGAGCTCTGTGTACCTCTCTATTCTTTCACTCGACTGGACAAGCCCTTCATGAGGAATGCCATATCTAAAGGATATAACTTCAGGTAAAATTTGATATAATATGATAACCAGGGCTTGAATTCACTTTTTTGCTCATTGCCCTCTGTGGCTCGTCTTTCCTAAAGGTTACTAGCCATTTAGAGATTTTATGAGTGCCGCAAGTTGTTTTAAAATCTTTTATTTAAGTTATTTCTATAAAAGGATTATGGACAAATTTTTCGCTATTCAATAGGTCGAATATTCGGTTTTGAATTCTTATTGATGAAACCCATGTGTAGTAAGTGGCTAGTGGACCTAAAGTTGGCTATAGTGTTAATGTCGAGCCCCGGTGATAACTTTCTTGGTCTGATCTGAAAATATCTCCTCTATTACGTGCAGATATGCCAGATATTATAAATCTGAGAATGGTACAGAGTATCGAACCCTCTTTAAAGTCTATGCCATCCGTTTTGACGTCATAGTCACTGGTCATGTGAGTATCAGTGATCACACGGCTATGATTTTCTTCTTATGATGCTTTTCATGAATATGATTTTTGCTTTTGCAGGCTGGAAAATTTGATATAGTCCCAACAATCATTAATGTGGTGGCTGCTTTGACATCTGTTGGACTGGTATAGCTTAAGTCATGTTTTTTAAATCATGAATACAGACGTAGGGGAGAAGGCTTGAGAAGGGTACCCAATTCTAAACTCACTGTTCTGTGTTTGTAGGGTACAGTTCTCTGTGACATTATTTTACTCAACTTTCTGAAAGGAGCAGAGCAATACAAAGCCAGCAAGTTTGAAGAGGTCAGCAATCCATCTTTGGCAAAAAAGGAGCACCATTTAACCACATTTTTCTCACCGGATGACCCTTTTTTTGTTTAGGTCACGCCGGCTGACATTAAAGCTTTGGCGCGGAGTTCAGGCAGCCAAATGTCACTACGAAAAATGGGGAACAAGAACTCCTTAGACTCAGGGGCGGTTTCACTCTCAATTTCAGACCAACCCATCTGACATGACCCTTTCAGTATCCTTTCATCTCCAATATGTGTACAGTAACTACTTCTAATCTCTTATTTACTTATTTATTAACCTCTTAAGCCCTAACATCCCCATTTTTGGGGACTTGCCACTTTTTTTAATCTTATGTAAAAATTGCCAAAATTGCCAACATTTTCAACGACAGAATAATGGATAGAGCCAGATTTAATTTTTATTGTGTGCTCAAAAGTTCACCTTGAAAGAAAAAAACAGCAACATGTTTTGAAATATTTTAACCTTTTAAGTCCTAAGGTCCCCGTTTTTGGGGACTTGCCACCTTTAGAGACAATCTATTTTGTGTTCTATATGTGTTCTATATGTGTTCACAAAAAAAGTGTATTTTTTTTTTCTTGGAAAAACTGTATTTCATGACCAAATATATAAATAGGATCCAAAATTTTCAATTTCATTGAAATATTACAATATTACATATTAATATATTATACATACAATATTACATTTTTTTTGGGCCAAAAAGTGCCAAATTATGACCTATTTATTACAATGGGATTCCACCTAGACTATGATTTTCTTGAAAATGTTCACATCTAGAGTATCCCCATAGACATTCATATCATATGAGAGCAATATGGACATTTGAGACACTTTACAAGCTGTTAAAGCCTTCCAGAGTATATGTATACCAAATTCAGAAAAAAACAGCCACGGGCTTAAGAGGTTAAGGAAGGGATTTGTATCTGTTTTACAGTAAGCCAAAGTATTGTTGTGTGAAGGACCGGGGGTTGTTGGGATTTCTCCCCATTGGTCAATATCAATAGCAGTAGCAGTAACAGTAACAGTAACAGTAGCAGTAGCACTAGCAGTAGCAGTAGCAGTAGCAGTAGCAGTAGCAGTAGCAGTGGCAGTAGGAACGTGATTGACCTGTCAGGGTTCCCACTCTACCTGGAAAACCATGAAAACCTGGAAAATGACCTTCCTCTTTTCTAGTCATGGAAAACACTTGAAAATAACAAAAATGACAAATGTCCAGGATAAATGTATTTTGATCCTCCCTTTGCTTTTTTGTTCAAAATAAATGTAAGCGATACTTCGCTCACCACACCAGACTAAAGACGAGGTCATTCTGCTCCAGAACACAAGAAAGACTATCTTCTGTTCTGTTTCAAAATGTTCCCAGGGGAGGTCTCCAGAACCCCCCATTTCACCATGAAAAATATATGCTTTACACGTCTAAGCTCGAATCTCTTCAGACCAAAATGCTACAGGCTTTAGCCATTATTAGGGCCGCAAATTACCTAATCACAATGTTTTATGTATTTTTGCACTTTTAAATGTCATGGAAAATCCTGGAAATGACCTGGAAAATAATTTCAAGTAAAGAGTGGGAACCCTGCCTGTGTATAATTTGAATAACATACTTTCACAGATGATTTGTTTGTAGCCCATGTTGTCATATGTCATGTGTGTTTTGGTTTGGCCAAAGATATAAAGTGAAGCTGATGAAAATGCTAAAATTAATGATGCAAAATTGGTTCTGTCATTGAATATGACTTGGACTCACTTGGAACCACCTCGCAGTGACAAGCGCCGGATGAAGTTTTATTAGACATTTTACAGCCATATTTACATCTAGGCTTCAGGTACTAAGAGTAATACTTCATTAACCATTTACCTCACATGTATTATTCTTTACCTCTTGTTCTGACATATGCACATTAATAAAAAACAACTTGATTGTCTCATCAGCGTTGTCTATCCATCTATAAGTAATAAGAGTTGTTTATTACTAGATAACAACATAACACATTTGACCTGACACGTTTTATGAAAGCGATCACTGATTATTTATTTAATGATGGTGTGAAAATGCATTTTACTTCATGAAGCAAAACAAGAGCTCATCCTGCTGAATATTGATGCTTAATTGAGTTACATTACAATAAACGAGAGCTGTCAAAGGGACTCTCAAAGAAGGCGAACATTTGACTTGTGTGAAGCATATGACTTGGACTCAGTATAAAGCTAAGCCACTGAACAAATGTCTCCTCATTTACATTTAATGCGTTGTGTCTTCTGCAAAATGTACAGTGTGCCCAATATTTAAAGGCACTATACCCGTTTTTTTCTTTTTTTTTCTTAAATGACAAATAATGGACAATAAATTGATAGTTGTGGTCCAACTCATTCCTAACTTTCCTAACAAATTTCTAAAATCATGTTTCTTCTAGGGCTGAACGATTTATGGCATTTGCAATTTTATCGCGATATTACACAACATGGTTTGCAAATCGCAGAATATGCAATTATTGGGGGGGGGGGGGTGTAAGTCTCTAGCCCATTCCTGTCAGGAGTTATGCCATTTTAAAGAAATAATTAAAATGATCTGTCCAGCCACTAGGGGGCAGCCAAGATTTTTTTAAAGGAAGAAATTCCACACCTGTCCAGCTGACTGACACTGTCTTATGGCCATACCCCCTTTGCTCTTCCTGATCCTGTCAGATTTCTGTAGTAGGCCTATGAAGGGGGGTAACTGGGCAATTGCTGAGAGGGCCCAATTTGAAGGGGGTCCCACAAAAAAAATCATTAGTCTCCCTAAAAATAAATGGAAGGTAAAGGACCAGCTGAAAATATAATTTATTTTCTAAAATAAATAAAAAAAATCACATCTGAATAATACTTTTAAAAAAAAACTTTCTTCTGCAGTCATTTTAAGTGCTTTAAAGTGCTTTGCCCAGCCCTACACTATATTTACATTTATCTTTTGGTAAAATCGTTCGGAAGAGATTAGATTATTTTCCTAAAATCGTTCAGCCCTATAGTTTCTTCTGAGAAATGAGTATAGTATATAAGTACATTTCACAACACTTTTTAGGATCATAGTCACAGAAATGCAAGAAAAGTAGCCTCCAAACTCATGCTATAAATGCTTTATATTTAGATTTCCAGAAATGTCTGAGTTTGCAATATACTAAAAAAGGAAGAAAAAACTCATTTCATTCCACTACTAGGAAAAAAAACAGGTATAGTCCCTTTAACTGTATCTTTCATTCAAGCTATATCACTGAATGAAGCATTTTGCAATCATTGCGTGATTTGGTAACACTTTAGAATAACCCGCCTCTATTAAACTCATAATAAAGCGTTTAGAAATTGCAACAAACAATACTTAAATGAATAAATACTAGTATACTAATAACCATACACATAATTTAGCCACTGATATTTATAATTTTGCATTTATTTAAATAATAATTCAATGGCGTTTATAAAGTAGTAAACATCGAACCAAAACTTAACAATTCACAATATAGAGGGATTCATTCTAAAGTATTACCCATCAGATACTTACAAAGGGCAGTACTTGCATATTTGTATTCACTATCTGGGCTTTTTCCCAGTGTTTCGCCTCTTGAGAGCTCGTATCCAGCCGGGTAGGACGGGGCGCCGGGCTGGTGACACCCGCTCGGGTTGGTTTGGTCCAAACAGCACCGACTCTGTGGTGTGCTCCTCACTGTCCTCGTCTATGAAAGAGTCCTCTTCATCCTCCTCGTCCTCCTCCTCTGACTCAGAATCGTATGGGCCCAGCTCCGGAGGGTCGATGGTGATGATCTCCTCAGAGAAACGTACGTGCCGTGTCACCTCCATGCGCCTCTGTGAAACCGGGAAAGAGCAGATTTCATTTTTTATTTTTATTGAGCCAATTACTGTTGCCTCTAGCATCAACGACTTTGAACCCTAAGTAAGGATACATTGTTATTATACTGCAGCCACACATGAATATACATATTATTTGCTTAATCCTGTTAAGCTGTGAACTCTTGAGCTATTATCGTCGGCCAAGATTCATCTGTACTCTGTAGTTGAAGTGTTGAAAGTTTTGTTCTTAGTCCAAAGATCGTCCTCAGCGAAAAAAGACTTAAACATGCTCGTGGGTCTCTTAAGAGCATACCAGAAGGAGGAGTTAACCTCTAAGTCCCTCCTCTCTTGGTACTAAAGGTACTAAGAGACCCACGAGCATGTTTGAGTCTTTATTCGCTGAGGAAGATCTTTGGACTAAGATTGAAACGTCAGACACTTCAACTACCGAGTCCAGATGAAGACTGAAGAATCTTGGCCTACGATGGACAACTGTAGGACTGAGACCCTACACAGACGGTCTTTAGCCATTATTTTCTCATCAATAAGAGACACTGTTCTGCAGAATGTCGTTTTTACCTTTTTGCTGGCAGTTTCCATTGAGTTGGTTGATTCACAGGAGAGTGTGGATTTGAGGACTCCTCGAACAGGTGAGCAGGGGGTAGGTGTGGACGAAATTATATTCATGGATCTCTCATCTGTGTTGTCCATCGCATGGTTATCCGGTAAGAATACAGGTCCGTCTACAAATAGAGCTGTGTGTTACCAGATTGTATATTACAATAGTCACAGTGTAGTTTGTTGAAGTATTACCATCTGCTGCATCATTGCCGTTAGTTATACCACTGTGGAACATAGTTTCTATCCTTTCAGATGACTGATGCTGTCTCTTTCTGCCGAGGCTGTTCCTGCCTCTCAGTGATGAGCTCTCCGCTGTATTTACCCGCTAAAAATAGATGACAAATTTGTAACACTGGCTAAAAGCTTTGAAGCCATGCATGTATTATTTGACCTGAATCAGATTAACCCACCTGTGTCTTTGTAGTAGGCTGAGGTGGCTGCTGTTCACTGACTGTGACCAGCGTATCTGATTGGCTCTGACCTTGGTCCATTGGTTCTGACTGTATTTGAGATTTCTCTGTGATGTTGACAGGGAGCGAAGGTTCAGGCGACACCTGAGTCATGGCGAAGTCTGTATCTGGTGACCCTCCATTTGTCCCTGGTGTCCATGAATTATTTCCAATGTGTTGTGATGTATCGTGGTGATTAGTTAATGCTTGGTCCATAGTCTCTGTGAATGGTCCCCCATGAACGGATGCAGGGATAGATGGATTTAAGAACTTAGCCCATTCTTGGCCACTGACAATTTCATCCAACAGACTGAATGAGCCAAGACCAAGGTCAAAATCATTTGTGGATCTGAAAAAAAAAAACAATCCACAAACCCACTTAAGCACTAAAATGGGAGATTAACAGCTGAAAATCGCATCATTTAAGATGTGTTTGTTACCAGGGAAGAAATACACAGTGTGTTATAAACTGTCCAAACTAATCAGTGGTGGAAAGTAAGTAAAAAGTACAAGTAAAAAGGACAGCTTATAGGTACTTTTACTTTACTACATTTTAGAGCCTGTATCTGTACTTTCTACCCCACTACATTTTTAAATTGGGTTAAAATTGGGTTTAAAGTATTTTATTTTTTCAAAATAACCTCTCTACGATGAACCTGTTTAGTCCTATGTTAGACTTGGTTTAGTGGTTTACTTTAGTTTACTCCTGGTTTAGTTGTGGTTTAGACCTGGTTTTGATCTGAGTTAGTGGTTTACTTGTTTAGACCTGGTTTAGTTGTGGTTTAGCCCTGGTTTATTTGTGGTTTAGTCCTGGTTAGACCTGAGTTGGTGGTTTACTCGTTTAGACCTGGTTTGATTCAAATGCTTAACAAAAATCCTGCACATTAAACTCTTAAATACTTTTACTTTTTACTTATAAAGTACATTTTACAATGGATACTTTTTTTAAATACTTTTACTAAAGTAATAAAATATCAGATACTTTTATTTAAGTAGATTTTTGGTCCTGTATCTGCACTTTTACTTAAGTAAGAATATAGAGTACTTCTTCCACCACTGAAACTAATACACATCGGTATGCCTGTTAACAACACATGAATACCTGTCATATCTTAGCCACAATCAGAACTTGCCTGCAAGAGCAATTGCACAAGTAGCGTCAAACTGGCTTTTACTTTTACCTCACGTATTCGTCATTGCCATCAGCTGTCTGAGAAACAGTTCTGTTCTGGTTCGTGCTCTCCACAGATGTGTTGGTGCTCCCTGACTGGTCATTTGATGAATTAAAATACCCTGTTCTGAGTGGCTGACATTGAGGTGAATTCTGTGGAACACAAAACATTGAAACAGTATTAGAAAGTATGTCTTCATGAAAAGGATGTGGAGCATAACTTTTACCTCTTGTGGGATTTTGTCACCATGTCGGTCATCCTTTCCTTTTTTAACAAAACTACCCGGCCTGTCTCTCCACTTCTCTTTGATTTTCTGAGTCCATCTACTTGGACTTCTCTTCTCCGAAGTTCTCTGTTTTCTGTTGTTCGTTGTGTTTTGGTTGTTGGACACCGCCTGTGTATTTTGTCCCGTAGCTCCAAACACTCCCTCAACTGAAACCTTATTGTCTTGGATCTCTGGGGTATTCAGGGACCACGCATAAACTTTTGGCGCAAAGCTAATATTTTGGTCCTGGTTTTGTTTTGCACTTTCTCCGATATCAAGACCCTTGGATGTGTCCTTCTGTGGTGTTCTGAAAGTGGTAAAGTTATAACGTCCTCCATGAGAAACAGTAGTGGCATCCTGAACAGGTTTAGGAGAAAAGAGTTGCCCAGTGGATAGTAAGTTATGTCCATGCTCCTTGCTCTGACCCGATGCCCTGATGCCTTCAGAGAAAGTGTCCTGTGTTTTCCCATTTACTGTAAAATCCCTTTTAATGTTGCCTGTTGATTCAAATCCATTTACAGGGTTGGTGTTGTCATTTTTTATTGTTTGTAAATCTGAAGTTTCCTGCTGTGTATTTTGTCCATCAGTGGCGTTTTGTCCAGACTGAATATTTGTGGTCCCAGCTTGGAGCTTCAGCCTCTGCAACATGGAGTGCAGCAAGCCCTGGTTGTCTCTTTGATTGTGTGCTTCAGACATCTAAAAGTAGAAATACATTAATATATTACAATCAGTACTAATAAAGATTAGCTTATACCCCAGTTTTACAATGTCAGGAGATGCATTTCTCACCTCAATTATCAAAACGAGTCCATCATCTGCAGCTACAACAGGTATTCCAATTCCCCTACCTCTATCCTAGCAGCAGTCTATCCTCACTTCTGGTCTCTCTCATTATGACAATATTACAAACACAAATGAACACCTGAATTAACACCGTTCCTCGTCTTTTAAGTTATTTCTTTAACTAGTTTCTGTCTAACTCCTGTCACGCCTCTACCACAACAGCCATTTATGTGTCCGCAGATGGGAGGGGACTTGGTGCAGCAGGGTTCCTCATGAGCTGAGGCCGAACAACTAGAAAGACCAGTGAGGTGAGATAATTGTGCGTTGACATTAACTAGTGCATCTTTCTCGCACCCTCCCTATGTCTCTCACTGACTCAGAACACACCCTCCATGACCACATGCCTGATATTATTATTATTTTTTTGACAAATACATATGAGTTATGAATGATAAGTTGAAGTGTGCAATTTTCAGTCTACTATAGTCACGTTATTCTATTCATGCCTAGAATTGAAAATGTTAAGTGGTATTTACACAAAATAGTTTACATCAAATTTAAGTAAGCATTCCTGTGTTACCCAATGCATTAAATAGAATTCCTTGACACAGCTTTTCTTTGGCTGCGACCAAAGCAATCTGGGACCCTCACTGTAAAGCATATATAAAGTATATTCAATTCAATTCAGAACGCAGTTGTGAAAAAAAAAAATGTATATAGGGTTGATTGCCCTGAAGTGGGACACTGTCTAATGTGGCACACCTAGGCCAATAACTCTGGTATTAATAGAAGCTCATGAAATCTTTGGTTTTATAAAGCTGAGATATTGGGGACTCATTAGTCCAATCACAGATCAGGTTGTTATGGCTCTTAACTGAATCATACTGCCCACAAGTCAATGATATTTCATGCAATCAGCAATTTCATGGTAAAATTCTTATAACTTGTACATATTTAACAAATACCAGTTACCTTTTTCAGGAAATGTGAGGGAACTATAGTGTACACATATATTTGATGCAGTATATTTCACTGCAGTCAAATTTTCAACTGTGCCATTTGCATAAACTCAGACTATTTAAATCCTTTCTGGACATCGACAATAGACCCGTTCATTGTTTGTAAACATTCTGGACTTAGCTGGAGGCGGAAAGCTAGATCCCCATCTATTTCCATTGTAGCTGTTGTCATAGTAACGATAAACAAATATATAAAGAATATAAAGAAATATCAGATAAAACCATATTTTATTGTCTCAAATGTCATTCCTCTTGTTCTTGCGCCAGCAACTACAGGACGACATTTTTAGTTGTAGTTTTACACTTACATAATCACTAGTTTTAGTTTAAATTTATTTCTCTTGCTCACTTCCTGCCTCCAGCTGATGTCACTGAAGCAGCAAAAGGGTCTATATACTGTATCTTCACATTTTAATTGAAACATTTGGAGGATTTCAGAATGGATTGTGTATGTAAATGATTGTTTTCTACTCTTAATTAGCACGTCAATCTGCATTGTTTACTATGTTATTTGACCATAAACTAATCCTTTCAATTAGGTATAATATAAAAATTAAAAACAATCTATTATTATCATTATCATCTTGAGACCCCTGCTCATTACCACGCGACCCCGTGGTGGGTCCGAGTCACTACACTTTTAGAGGAAAAAGAACCTGATCTTCAGTACGCGTGCGTGAAGACCCTTTTCTCTTTTGGTTTTCTGATTGGACTAAAATCCGGAAGTCAGTAATGGCGGTGTAAACAAGGCACGCGATAGCAGCAAGATGCCATTAAAAATACCGAAAGTTACCCCAGATTAACGTAGCAATGCATAAAGATTGATTTTACACAAGACGCGTAGATTACATCGATCGCTCGTGCATTTGATATGAAATGCATCATTGTTTACCGTAACTTGCCTCCAAAGTAGCGGTTGCAATGGACTGTGTCGTCACGGGAGGAAACGTCAAAGGTAAAACGATGAACTTTTTAAAAACACAAACACTATATTTGTCTTACCCTGTCTTCATGTGTGTGGTGAAGTGCTGGCCAAAGCCGTCCACTCCTTGTCCCGGATCGGAGATGAGCTTTACGTGGAGCCTCAGGAGGATGGGGTAGGTTTCTTCTGTCATCCACCAACACTTCCTCTTTGCAAACATGCTGTCTCTGCTTCCTGTTAGTTTGTCAATGAACAGCAGTGATGTTTGGTGTTTTTATCTCTTAGCTGGCCCTGCGGTCTGTGAACTCGTCTAGATCTGCGTATGCATGCTTCCTGTTCTCACCACTCTTCTTCAGCAGGTGCAAACAATTGTGTTCGTCTTTGCACGCACACATTACTGTAAAGTGCCAATTCAAAATGTGTTTAATCGCATCCAGTAATTACTATTTGTTGTTTTGCATTTCTGACAGATACAATATAAACAGTGGCCATTCCTTTCGCTGCAAAATGGCAATAAAGGTGTCTACATTCAATCAAGATGCATCCCACCCTTAATACTGTATTAGTAGCATGTGTTTTAATTAATTTCAGAGTGTGCAAGCAGTGTTCAGATCTTTGGCAACTTTGGAAAAAACGGTGGAGAAGTGTCACATGAAGTTGGATGAGGAAAAGAGTCGGCTCACATTCACCCTGCACTGCAAGCATGGTATAAGTGTGCCAAAAATAGTTTCATCGCAACTGGAACACTCACAAAGTATCCTTACGTGTTTCTGTACTTGTTGGTGTTTCATCAGGCCTACTGAAGACACATAACCTGTCTTTCCAGGACAGTGAAAGTTTGCAGGCAGTATTTGACAAGGACAGCTGTGCCAACATATTCAGAGCCCAGCCAAGGTATGCACAATAGTTAGAATCAGAGGAGTATCGAAGATTCTCATGTGAGTCACTCAATATGTCAACAATCAGTAATTGCACGGATGGTTTTACAGTATATTATGTGTTTGTATGTTTGTTAATCCTTCATTTGTGTTTTTTAATCCTTTTTACACAAATTAGATTGCTGGTGGACACAGTTGTGCACTTTCCTCCCTCTCTTGAAGAAGTGACTCTATCAGTGAGTCATGACCGTATGTGGTTCAGGAATCACGTGGAAGATGCAGGTTTGACAATTCATCGGTCTTATATATTATGTTTTGGCTAATGCTTGAGATTTGCTTGAGAATATGACTTCTTCTCTCAGAGCCGTCAAAGGGTATGCTTACAGAGCTGTGTCTGGCTTCTGACGAGTTCGACCATTTTTCTGTACAAGTTCAAAACAGCATCACTTTTTGCCTAAAAGAGCTTCGAGTAAGACTGACTGATATAGGCATTTAAATAATCCTATATTGGTCTAAGTAATGTAATGTGTTTGCAGGGTTTGTTGTTATTTGCTGAATCCACTGGTCTTCTGATTTCTATACACTTTGCTGAGCCAGGCAGGTGAGCAATTTCGAACCGGATACATTTGGTTTAATGAGAACACTGTATTTATGTCTATGTGTTGTCTGTCAGCCCGGTTGTACTTTCAATAACAGACAGTGTCCTGGATGGGAATTTTGTGTTGGCAACACTTGCAGATGACGATAACCTGCACAAAAGCAACAGGTGAGAGTCTACGTGATGCGAAGAAACTAGCAAAATGACTAAGCTAGGCCCGTCACATGCTTTTTACTATTGATTAGGCATAAGGCATTGATATAGTGCGTCTTTAAGTTTTAAATGCTGTTTTTACTCTGGACAGGACCTGCACCCAGCCTCCGCCCCCTCCAGATGACTTTATGAATGATGACATGGACTCGTACCTCATCGCCATGGATACCAGTATTATACCAGGACCGTCTGGAACACACTTTGCTCCAGAGGCCAGGGCTGAATCCTCAAAACCCGCAACGATGAATCACAGGCCGCGATTGCACAGCGAAGATGAGGACGAAACAGACCACATAGACGGGCCACCAAATAAAAAGGTATCAATCGGTGCAAAAAAATTCAATCAAAAAATCATTATATTTTCCTTTTTTCAGCTTCTGTTTGTAATATGATGACATTTTAATATGATACCTTTTTTACTTCTGCAGTTTTGTTCACTTTTCTTTGGATCAGTCCTTCCTCCACCTTCTCAGATGTCCACTCAGCCCATGGCCGCTCAGGAAGTATTGGCCAGCGATAGTGAAGATGAAACTCAATTGGAGTAACTTTTGACTGTTTGTCTTTACAAACTTTACCACAGCATTTGTACGACGGATTTTATTTTATACAATAATGCCAAGATATAATATTGTTATATTATGTATACAGGTTCATACTGTTTACTTTTCCTGTTTACATTAGTTGGTTTGTCCTT
>OMNZ01032272.1:14520-30697 GCA_900303255.1 Lesueurigobius sanzi
TGTTTACATTATTTGGTTTGTTCTTTTAAATAAAAAAAAAAACAATATTTACAAATTGTTTATATATTTTTCAATTTTATTTTTACATCACATGTTTATTTTACCTTGATTATCCATTAAATAGTCAAGTTGTGATGGGACTTAAAAGTACACTCCTGCGTATGAAGCCTCATGTGTAGATTGTGAAGCAGCTCTGCCAGGTTGCTGCTTAACTTGTCCACTTTGTGCATGGGCACTTGTTGTCTTTCCTTCCTTCTCGATTCCTTCCTTTTCTACCTTTCTTTGCCTTTCATCTTCTCTCCCTTTCCTTTTCTGCTCCTTCTGTCGCCGCCTCTTTTCTCTGGACGTCACCTTATTGTCCTCTCCTGCTCCTTTTCCTGTTTCTCTGTCATCACTAAAGTCCTGAATTATGATTTTGGGAACTTGTATTTTGGGTTTGCTTTGTTTTTTGTTCTTTTTGTCTTCTCTCACTCTGCGAAACAGTGCAAAACGTCTCGGCTGCTCTTCCTTCTTTGTTGCTGCCTCTTCTGTCTCGCGGCTGTCCGATACCTTGGTAGTTTCATCATTTGTTATCCTCTGGTCCAACAATTGGGGCATAGTGAAAAGATCCTCTGATAGTCGGCATGCAAGCCTTGACCCACGAGAGTTGGAGGACTTTCGCACACGGAAGTCACCGGATGGCCTGAAGCTGTACTGTTGGTTGGTGTTTGTAAAGTCATCTTCTATTTGTTGAAATGTGCCACAATTCATTTTTGCTTGACAAATATTACTCTGCATTTCTATTTCAGGAGCACACTGTTTTATATTGATTGAAGCTACTTCTGTGTTGAGAGTTACATGTGGTGGCACTATTGAAGTCTCCTGCTTCTCCTGGCAGTAAGTAGAGTCTTCTGTCTGATCACAGGTTTTTGTGCTATCCTGGGAATCAGGAGTTTGTCCTTCCATCTTGCCTTCAGAAACTGCTATTTCTTCAACAGTGGAATAATTACTGGTAACTTG
Organism: Lesueurigobius sanzi; assembly: GCA_900303255.1. NCBI lineage: Eukaryota > Metazoa > Chordata > Actinopteri > Gobiiformes > Gobiidae > Lesueurigobius > Lesueurigobius sanzi. Next base: position 15,520 of record OMNZ01032272.1, read on the forward strand.
AATGTCATTACTAAAACCTTGTGTAACTTTTGTCTCGTCTGTGGATGAAAAATGTGTTTGTTTCTGTTTTGCATCCACATTACCCTGTTCAAGGCTGCACGTGTTTGAATTCTGTGCTGCCAATTCACATAGTTCTAAGTTGGATTGGGTGTGGCTCTTTTTGATTTGTGTTTCTGGTAATGACACAGAAAAGTGGCATTCTCCTGAAACTGAAATTTTCCCAATGTTTTCGTCAGGGGTTTCTCCAAGAGTTTTTAAGTACGTCTTGTTCTTGTTGTTAAACTCTGGCCATCTGACAGCGTCTGTGGCTAACAGTTTGAGTGACTTGACCTGGTATACATTATTTAGTCTGATAAACTCTTCACTAGTTTGTATGTCTTTATTTGTGGAAGTTGGTGATAATTGTCTCTCTCTTTGTTGGACTGCTGTAAAGTCATCTGGTGCAAGCTTGGATTCAGAATTTTCTTCTTGCTTGCTTGTGTCCGCTGAAGATTTGCTCTTTTCTTTCAACTGCTCTGTTTGAAGATTAACAACTATTTGAGGTACATCTTGTACCCCAGTTTGCTCATATTCAGATTCTTCTAACATTTCAATCTGTTGGGTTTCCTGGTTTAGTCTTGGGTCACTCAGCCCTATATTTTCTTTTAAAATAAAATCATTGTCCTCCAGACTCTCAGATTTGTTGGGGTTATTATTAAAAATGGCCCAACTTCGGAAGTCCTCTTTTGCACCCATGGAAAAATGTCTCATGATCTTGCTTTTTCTGTCACCACTGTTCGCCCTCACCCCCTTTTGCTGTTTTGACAAGGAGAGAGTGGAGGCTGAGCGAAACAGAGGAATGGACAAGTTCCCTTTTTCTCTCATTTTCCTCTCACATTCTTCATTGCTTTGTTGAGATCTGACCCAAGCCATGTGGTATCCCAGGCAACGCCCTCTGGGGTCAAAGGTGGATGAGGGTCGTTCCTTTTGCCATCGTTGTAGCTCCTTCTCTGTCCGTTTTTGGAGATCTCTCACCGACAGTTGCACAGAGAGTACCTACATTTGACAGATCATTCAATAATTCATATATTTTTTGTGGCATCATAAAACCACTTACTTCAACAATGAAGTCATCTTCCTCATCTTTGACCTCTGCTTTGATGTCTCTGAGCGTCTGCAGAGTCTCCATCTGTCCACAGCACCTTTTCCTCTGGTCTTCACGACCGAGAACTCGCTGTACCATTACTGCAGCTACCTGCAACAACACCCGTACCCCTGACCCAGAGGAAAATATAAGTTGTAAATCCCTGATACACAATATCAGTGGAACAACTTCATATATTGTATTCATCCTGAACTTCCTTTTATAGATGCATGTTCTACTACAAAGTTTCACACATTGAGGAAGCTCTTACAGTGTTAAGGTAAATTTGTCTATTTATGTTCAGAAAGGCTTGGTTTTGTTTTACCATAACAGAAGAACAGGTCCCACACTCTAAGCAGCGTGTTGAATGGTAAATGTCGTGTGAATAGGCACATAAGCCAGTCTGTGGCAAACATGAGCGGCTCCACGCCATGACGTTGCAGGTGTTTGTGTACAGCTGGACAAGACCGTTTCAAAACCCAGGTCAATAAGGCAGCATCAAACAGCACTCCTTCCTGAAGGCAATATGAAAGATTAATAGGAGTAATTTCTATGACTGATAACAGTAGCCTATGTTCATGTTCTTTTACTTACCAATAGAGGGCTGTAGTATCCAGGCAGATATTGCTCACAGATCTGCACCAAGCACCAAAAAGCTTCCTAAGAAATATAGGGTAAACTTCCATGCACTTCATAGTTATTTTTCCTCTGATCAAATACAGATAAATAGTAGAAGAAAAGTACCTCGGCCGGCATGTTTATGAGTAGCACTGCAGCCACTGGTCCCTGAGCCTGGCAGTAACCATCCTCAGGCTTAAACTGTGTGTATGCCTTCAAGACTTGACACAAACTACGCTGCCTGTTTGTACGAGATTTAAGGCAATGCAATTTATCCTGAATTCATATATACTGTATACGTACTGTACATTCGTAATAGGTATTAGTCATTCTATAAAGCAGATAAAAACAGGTGCACACCCGTGTCCATCTTTGGAAACAAACATCTCATGGAAAGGGAACTGACGGTCCAGGTCTCTCCCAATCACATCTTCCCAGTGTTTCAGAGCAGGCTCTGAGTCCAGTAACTGTCACAAACAATGCAATCTCAGCACAACATAACTTCAATGAGCGATTTTTGATGTACTACCTTGTACAAGTCTCTTTGTTGTTTTATTCTGTCTGTGGCTCCACTCAAAAGTGGCCAGCACTTAGATCTGAGTGAGGCTGGGATTCCCTTTTGACACTGCATTTTGACCTGGTTTGAACATATTATATTTACATATTCAATATATTTGTACAGCCATGACCGCTCCTTTTTATTTAGTTGCACATACTGTATATCCATCTGGGAACATACCTTACTGGGCTTTTTGTGAAGTAGCTGATCCCATTGATCAATGATGTTGATCCACTTGGCCTCCCTCCGTCTTACCAAAGCAGGACATGGGCCTGCTTGCCTAACGCTAATATATATAATATAATAAGCATTTAGTTGGAAGTTAAACATACAGTAAAATGCACAGTAAGTTATGTTTGCCACATCTGTAATCTAATAGTCATTGCTAATCTGCTGTGTGGATGCATTAAGTTCCATAAATGAAATAGTTCTGTGATGCAATGCTGCTCTGGATTCCTTGATCACAGAGAAAGCAGGGTGCTAAAAACAAGAGCGGAAACAGGAAAACCACATGGTGCGCAGTGAGGTAGCCTTGACAACGGAGGTAGAAATCAGTGGGCGAAACGATCACATTGGCAAATTAATCTTATTTCTAATACAGTTTTGGTTTTAGAAATTTGTACTATCTAGAGCACAGAATTTTATTAAAAAAAGACTGATTGGTTGAGCAGCAATGTGGATTTACATTGAGGCATTTCTTACAATCTTTTAAACATTATTAAAGAGAATTGTGATTAATGAACAGCCTCTCACCCATCTGTGGATCCATCAGTCAGAAGAAAACCAAAACGGTCTGTCTCTGGCTCAAGACCAAGCTCTGACCCAGAATCAGAACTGTCCTCTTCACTGGGGTTCTTCTGTTGAAGCCTTAAAGGATGTAACATTGTATTCCTAAAATTGAACAAAAGTAACAACACTTCTATAAAATCTATATGAGATAATAATTAGCACTTTTTGTGAATTAAAAAAAAGTCTACAAAAGGAGCCGTACAAATACCTTGTGTGAAGTGCAGTATCCTCCCAGTCAATATGACACAAACTTCCTCTTCCTCTGCAGCATGGCGACTGTTGTAGGCTACAATCAGCGAACTTTTACTAGAACAAAACAAAGATACTACCTTTGGCAGGTGATTCTCAGGCACAATGGAATCATCTGTCAATGAAATGTTTTTTTTTTCTGTTTGTTTTCCACAAAGAAATAGTATTAGTAGTCAATATATATTTTTGTTTAATATTACATTTTTCCCCCTATAGGCTATGTACAGTACTGGATATTGTGTACAGTACTGGATCCACTGTGAGATAAGATACAATACAAAACAGACAATTTGTCAAAAAATCCCCACAGTGCAAGCGTGGAGCACAGCTTTTTGTTTCTGAAACCCAAAAGGGGGTTTGACATGTTGCAAAGCTGTTTGAAAAAAAAAAAACTTTACCATCTATTCTAGATTGAAATGCCTAAATTGTACCTTTCTTTTTCACTGGCACTTGAACAGCACAAGAAGAAAAGGCGACCACCTCATAAAGTAGTAAAAGTGGTGTTGAAAAGTTGTGTGATGTGGTGGGACATAGAGGGACAGACTGGGGAAATTAAAACTTAGATTATACGAAGACCAACACTGTAGTGTTTCATTTGCACATTTACACATACACATAGAAGGTTAAGACATCCAATATTATACATTTTATTGGAGTGTAAATAGTGTCATCTATGTAAATGCAACTTTACTTAGTACATTTGTGTAGGTTCTCAGTCGTACAGGAGTTGTCCATCGTAGGCAAAAATTCTTCAGTCTTCATCTGTACTCTGTAGTTGAAGTCCTACACTTCAACTACAGAGTACAGATGAAGACTGAAGAATTTTTGCCTACGAATTACTTAGTACAGTTCACTGCAACATTGTAGAAGTGGGATATGAAATTGGTGGGACAGGGGCGGGGGGCTTTTGGTTGTCCAGTACAGCAGTGTTTCCCAACCTGGGGTACGGGGACCCCTAGGGGTACGCGAGAGGTTAGCAGGGGGTACTTGGATTAATTCAGATGAAAAATAATATAAAACAAATTGTATTTTTGATTATTATAGTCAAAGAAAAGCTTTAAAAAACATGCAACTGTAAAGAGTGAGAGTTTCATTGTATTTAGTTGTCTTTTTTACTGATAATTAGGAGTTTTAGTCATTCACTTTCTAACTAATCAACAAAACCATCAACGCAGGGGGTACTCCTAGAATAAATGAAAGGCCCAAGGGGTACACAAGGCAAAAAAGGTTGGGAACCACTGCAGTACAGTACAACCAAAAGTGGTCACCCTAGCTCTAGATGAAGGGGGTCTCCAAGAGAAATCATAATGCTGGGTGCATTAATACTATTAATGAGCTGTAGTGTACGAGAGACATATGCTCAGTTAGTTGTGAAGTATTAAACTAAGCTTCTTTTTTTTGTTATAGTGTTGGGCTGCTACAAGAAGTGACCTACCAAAAGCGTTTCGCCCATGGTTTGGCCTTGGATAGGTGGTTTGAATGCCCGGTTTTGCCGCTGAGGTGGTCACATGACAAGGGCGGAAACTGACTCATAGTCCACGCCGAATCTCCCGCGAACGCAGCCATTTACTCTTTCCCTTCTTCGCAGCTCCACCGGGTGAGTGCAGTCTCACGTTTACGGTTTACTTAACATCAAGCTTGTCTAACTGTAAGCCAAATCGTATTATTGGCCACCACATGCTGGTTTGTAGTTGTGTTATTGTTGATTATGCCGTCGATAGTCATTGAATTTGAAGACACTGCGTTGGACTGTTGGTCTTTTTGTGCTAGCCGTTAGCTAACTAACTTAGCTGACGCCGTTAGCTTTGATAAAGGAATGGTTCGCATGCTGTCTACGGCTAGCCTGTTAGCAGCGTAGCATTTGCATTTTACGGGTTTTTACTATAAAACTGTAGTATTTGATTAGTTGTGTCGTGACCCAAACCAAACTTGTATACCCATTATCAAGAAGGCAAATATTTTGCATTGTTTTATCATTTCGTTAGACCGGGAACGCATTTATTTTCCCGCAGTCCAAATGTTCTAGTCGGACCAAGAAAAAGTGCGGTCGCGCCTCGTATGGCGCATTCAGACTGTTCAGGGTTTCCTGGTAAACTAACGCTAGCTATATAGCATCTTGGCTAAAATAAACGTAATTATAGCATTCTAACGCCATCCAGTCTCAAAGATTGCATAAGTGGTGTCTGGTCAGTGAATAATAACAATATCATTAACTACAAACTAGCTAGCTAATTGGGAACACCGAATTGGCTTCTTATTCGAGTCGATGCTACCCTTGGCTTTTACGGTAAATGCTAAAAACATCTAGCGAGTCTACTTAAAGTTTTAGCTATAACGTGGCGGGCTCAAATATAGTATTTGATGCTAAGGCATCGACATGACAAAAGCTAAAGATGCTAACTTGCTAACTAACTGTCGTCTGGATGTTCTAACATGTTCTTTTCCATAACCAGTTTGCGAAAATCTGCAACCACATCGGAACCAATGGCACAACAAGGCGTCCCGGTAGCGAGCTTTAAGGTGAGTTGTTCAATATGCAAGTCATAATGCGTATGTTTTCCATTTTGTTCAGGTGACGATCTGGGGCATTTGGCCCTTCTGCTAAACACAGAACCAGCGTTAACCAGTCTTAACTGTGCTCTCATTTGCCTTGCAGTTGGTGTTGGTTGGAGATGGAGGCACTGGAAAAACAACTTTCGTGAAAAGGCATATGACGGGAGAATTTGAAAAGAAATATGTTGGTAAGATGGTTTCTTATCGGTGGGTGCAATAAAATGTATAGTTTTCATGTACTTCTGAGTTGCTTTGACATGATTATTCTCTTTGCATAGGGATTTAAAAAAGATATTTTAACAGAATTTCTGCATTAAATCATGTCACTAAAAAACAATAATAAAATTAATAATATAAAATGCAAACTGGCATTAAATCAAAAGTTTAGAAAATGACATTGCTTGACTAATTTTAAAGGGACAATATCTGATTTTTTTCTTCCTAGTAGTGGAATTAAATTAGTTTTTTCCTTTTTTTAGTATATTGCAAACTCGGACATTTCTAAATAAAAAGCATTTATTGTCAATTTCATGAGTTGGCAGGTTAGTTTTCTTGCATTTCTGTGACTATGAACCTAAAAAGTGACTCCGCCAGTTGTGAAATGTGCTCATAAAGTCTAAGAAACACAATTTTAGAAATGTGTTTCACCATAACTATCAATTTATTTTACTCGCTCCCTCTTCCATTATTTGTAATTTTAAAAGCATTAAAAAAAATCAGGTATAGTGCCTTTAAGTCAAAAATACAAAAAAATAGGGTCTAGACTGGAGTTTTGGCAGAAATCATTCTGGATTTCTGGTCTAAAGTTGTCCATTATATCAAATTTTCTATTGAATATAGAAATTAATATTAAATATGTACTAATTTGTGGCGTTTGTAGCATTAACTTTGACTTGCCGCTACCCGTATGAACCCCGTTTTGGTCTAATGTGGTTTGGGTTTATTCCTTGTTTGTTTTTAGCTACACTGGGCGTGGAGGTGCACCCCCTGGTGTTTCATACCAACAGAGGTGCTATTAGGTACAATGTGTGGGATACAGCTGGTCAGGAGAAGTTTGGAGGATTGAGAGATGGCTACTACATTCAAGGTAGTGTTCAGACAACTATTCAAAATTTTGAAAAAATGAAAGTTCTTTTTTTTCTTTTCTTCAAATGATGTGTGCTAACCCTGGTTTCAATCTCTCCACAGCTCAGTGTGCTATTATTATGTTTGATGTTACTTCTCGAGTCACCTACAAAAATGTCCCCAACTGGCATCGTGACCTGGTTCGTGTCTGTGAAAACATTCCCATTGTCCTTTGTGGCAACAAAGTGGACATCAAAGATAGAAAAGTTAAGGCTAAGAGCATCGTGTTTCACCGCAAGAAAAATTTGCAGGTAGAAATTGCATCAGTGAAATTCATGATCTGGTTAAATGGTGGATATATGCTGATGTATATCTTACTACATTTCCCTTCCAGTACTACGATATCTCTGCCAAGAGTAATTACAACTTTGAGAAGCCATTCCTTTGGCTTGCAAGGAAACTGATTGGTGACCCTAACCTTGAATTTGTGGCAATGCCAGCCCTTGCTCCACCAGAGGTCCAGATGGACCCAAATCTTGCTGCCAAGTACGAGGAAGAGCTTAAAGTAAGTATCCTCATCTTCTTGTGTTGCACTGTATGCCCTCTCTGACCGGTGTCTTGTGTTTGTCCAGGTTGCGTCAGAAACAGCACTCCCAGATGAAGATGATGACCTCTAACCTGTTAGTCCTTTGCCCACCCTCTTTCACCACGGATAGGAAGTTGGAGTTTAGCCCCCTTACTGTAAAATCCCCCTTTCAGATTTTTTATTTTTGGATTTTTTTCGTTTGTTTAAAACTTAAACTTGATGGAAAAGTTGTGGTTCTAATTTCACTGTATGACACATCCACCCTAGTGTTTGGCATGGCGACGTGCTTTTCATCATATAGCATCCTCTGCTGCACTTACCCAGCTCTCATAATGCTGTTGTATGGTGTAAAAGAAGCGCTACGGGGAGTAAACTTTGAATAAAAACAATTCTCAGTATATTGCATCCATTATTATCGCACATTAAACAATGCTTTTAAGACATGAAATGCATCAAAGTTTTGCCTTGTAGTGCTTTTGGTTTGGGTGGTGTTTGTCTCAACACACTGACTACACTTTTTGAGGGTAGAGGCTTTGACAACTGTAAAGCAGGGGTTCACAAATGGCAGGTCATCTTTGCCACTCTGGTTTTTATTTTAATACAAATTTAAATGTAGTTGCGTCATGTGTAAAGCTCCATCCTTCAAAACCACTGATCTAAAGAACCAATAGCTGGCAATGTGTGGGGTGGCACAGAGTTCTATGGTTAAACATCTGGAGGTGAGGTTATGCACATATAGCAACAGTACGGTGGACATGTCGAGTCAGTTTGCTGCTGCTTCCGTGATGAAATGCGTTATCATTTTTTGACCTGATTTATAATTGTGTTTAATGACGGTACTATCCACGTTAACGTTCACAAAGTTCCAAGTCTTCTGAAGTTTGGGTAAAATTACTTTTCCTACTTCTGTGGCAGGCACTGGTGATAATGCAATAATAATAGATGTAAAACCACAAGGAGTGAACCAATAATGCATCGGTTTTATATAGCGCTTTTCTGGACACTCAAAGATGCTTTACATGGCGTTATTCTTTCACTCCATACTTGGTGGTGGTAAGCTACTATTGTAGCCACAGCTGCCCAGGGGTAGACTGACAGAAACAAGGCTGCCAATTTGCGCCATCGGCCCTTCCGACCACCACCACACATTCACTCTCACACTACATTCATATGGGCTGTGGGTGAAGTGTCTTGCCCAAGGACACAACGACAGTCTGCAGCTGCAGGAGCCGGGATTCGAACCCCTGACCTCTCGATCATTGTCAAGTATGGCTGATCCTTCACACAAAAATCATGTGGTTCAGTGGTTACTCTAGTTTCCTAAGCTGTTGACTGAGTATACCATCATTAAAAGAAGCTGTAAGTAATCCAATTGGCCACTAGATGCCACTCAAGAGCTTTGAACGTGTTAACACAGAATTATATAACAGATAAGATAGTTTTTTATTGATCTCACAATGGAGAAATTTACTTGTCACAACAGCTCTTAGGACAGTATCACACAAGGGGGTGCACAAAGTCAGGAAAAGTGTCATCAAAGAAGCAAAAGCAACAGGTAATAGTAATAATAGTAACAATAAAATAAAATAGAATAAAGATAGTCTCTTAGTGTATCTCTGTAAATAAGCTGTACAAACATCTCTTAAGCACTAGATAGATTAAATAAAATAAAACAGGCAGTACAATGATGCTACAAGTTGATACATCAATTGAACTAACACCCCACATTATGTTGTGAACCCCCTTTTTGTACTGCCTGTTTCCCTGTTATCCAGGTAGGCTAGAGAATAGGACTGGTGCCATTCAAATATCAAGGCTACTACAGCAAAGTTGTAGAAAATAAAGTTACCTTTGGGCTGTCTTGAAATCTCATGCATTATTCAGTTAGATGATCGTAGTCCATACTTTTTTCTCTTGTGTTGTATAACCTGGGTTTTCATATATATATATATAAAACTACAAATATCTCACTAGCTTTGATTTATTTGTTTTCTTGTTGCGTGCCTAATACAATATTGACACCTGAAAATATCAATGGAAAACAGTAACCCGGCCTGCAGGTGTCCCCGTGCATCATGAGGCGTGGCTACATCCAGCTCAGAGGTGGCTTTTGCGCATGCGCCAGTCAGAAAAGTGCGTTTTACAATGATTACTGGTGGCCAGAGAAGAGGCAGATTATACCGCTCCACACAACTGTTGTTTTAATCCCCTGGGCGAAGAGATTTAGCAAAGAAAAACGCTGGCTTTAATATCCAGCAGCCATATTGTATGGAAAAGCGACGGAAAAGCGGTTCTTGTCAGTCGTTTTATCAAATTGACCACTGTCAAGACTTTTGGGGAGTTTAATTTTCTCTCACTGGCGCTGGGATTGTGTGGGACGGCTAGCCTGCCAGCTGGCTGTGTAAAACAACAGACCAGGACTTGTTTTGAGGAAGATTTTCATTCGTTTTGGGTAAAGAAGACAAATTCGCCAGAAAGATGAAGGATCGATTGGAGCAGCTCAAAGCGGTAAGAAGAGTCCAGGAAATGGGTTTTGTAAACTGCCTTTTGAGTTAATCACAATTTATCTGAAGGCCTACAGTTGTGGTAACATTAACCCAATCCACATTTTTAATTTGTTTCTTAGCCTAGCTATTGGGGGAAAAAACATGTATTTATTTATTTCATGAATAGTCTTTCAAATTGACCATATTTGAGTCATGCTGTGACTGTCCGGTGCCATAGTACTTTACAACAGGTCACCATGCTATCAGGTTAATGTTAAACTCTATTAGATGGAAACTTGACAATCATTACCAGTTGGATTTGCTTATATATAAGCCTATTACGGGTTCGACACTGTTTCAATTGTATGTTGTCAGAAATGGGAAACATTATTGGAAACAATTATATAACCTTCAATAATGGTGTGGTTTGTGTTGTGTAAAGGCGTGTATACTTATGATGTAAAACAATAAATACACACATGCATTAAAGAAGAAAACAAACAGAAATTGGGATTAGGCTCCTAGACCAGTTGAGGGTGTGTTTCTATAGTTACAATAAAGCACTGGTCAAATATTTGCTTTGCTCCAGTGTTTTAACTTGAGTTGCTCTCTTGATTTCTTTAGGGAGTGGGGTATGTTCATGGCTGGTCAAGACATTATGAATTCTTCTGAGGTTACTTAACAAATTCACATCCCTATATTTAGGATTTTAGGTGATTGATTGAGAGCAGGTATTACCTTGCACCTCTGTTCTTCTTCAGCTGGTTACAGTAGTCCCACAAGTGCTGAGGGCCTACTGTGGATCTACTGTCTGCTGTTTGGAACTATGACAGCAGCTGTCCATTGTACAAACCTGAGGATGTCATTCTATGCTACGTCTAATATCAGACTTTAGGAGAATTCTTTTTCCAAGTCTGCACATGGTTGTGACAAACACCTTTTAGTAGTGTTTCACTCATTGGGCAGAAAGGTCACACACAAAAGTATGTTTTTCATAGGAGATTGCTGTAGGGCTGATTGGATTAACCTTCTACAATTATTTGCAATAATCCAGGCTTTTCCAGAGAGATTGTCTCTAAGAAGCGAATCACGACAGTCTGTTTCAGCGTAACCGTCTGTCTCGTCTAGGCATTGCACAGTTGCTGGGAATTATGTAACATGATGTATGATGTCTAGCAAATAGAAAACAAAGTATTTGCTAAAGTAATTACAATCTCTTTTTCTGTATCTTTATTAAGGGTACTATTGGGCAAAACATGCTGTTACTTGTTAAAGGTTACGTGAAATAATAAAGCCTCTTCCCTCGTTTTTGCTGATTGAGACACACTGGAAGGAAATGACAGCATAATCTTATCTTGGTGCTGCACCAAAGTGGTGAGGGTGAGAATACTATGTACAACACTTGTTTCAATGCTTAACCTACTGAGAAGTTCAAAACCATCCACTGTGTCCGAGTTTGTTCCCGGCTACTAGCTCCTAAGATTTGCAATTCAAATTATGTAGACTGACACACACACTGGAAATGTAGGCCTCTTCTGCTCGGGTAACTTTAGATCCTTATTCTTGTACATTTTCCATGGTCTCATCATTTATTATTCTCAATTTATTTCAACATGACGGCTCAAGAGTACAGTTGAATGCACCAGAGTGAAGGTATTTCACTCACTCAAAGGTCATGCGATAAAAGGGCAGGGAAACTGGCAGCTGCTTGGGTTACCAACACTGTACGAGTAACTTTCCAAATCCATGCGTCCATTTAAGACAGCTTTTCATGTGAGCTGTGATTAAAATAACTAAGAAAAAGCCTTAATAGTAGCACCAGTGGTCTGTGTGACACATTTTCCCTGTTAAATGATGACCTACATTATGCCTGTTTATTGTCTCCTTAAGTTGTGGTTTTAAAAGAACAGGTTCCTTCAGGTAAGGACTCATCTCATGCTCTGCCTACAGCCGTAGCCTTTGTTTGCTCACGGTGTCTTCCTTGGATTACTCTCGTGACTCTTCCAGTATTCATACGTAATAATCTGGAGTTTACTGGACTTGTCTTGTGACTGACAGTTAATGTTTGGTTAAAGGTAAAACACTGCAGGTGAATAGGGAAAATGCATTTAGAGGTTATACTTTATGTAGTAATTGAAGTTGCCTGACAACATATGCAAATCTGAATCTCTTGCCTTGTTATGGAAGGTTAAGAAGCACAATCAATTACTCGAAGATTTAGATATCAACAATATCTAAAATTCTGTAAAAGACATAACAATTTTTATTTTTTAATATTTTTTTATGAAACTTGGAAATTTTGTGTCTGTTCTTCGTGCTCCTTTTAATTTGAGATCTCCCTAGATTTTAATTATATTTAGAAAACAAATAATTCATGTTCATTCAATTATTAATTTATTATTATTAAAGTCACAGATAAAGGTATGAGTGAAGTGTTTTTCGTGATATAATATTGTTTTTATTATTTTTTCAGGGGAAGCCACACTTGTTTAGTTTGACTTGGTGTGCTATAGAGCTAAGTGCAATAGTGGGCTCCATTGTCATTGAGTTGAGAGTTTATGATCTGCTGTGTCTCCTTGTAGACATGTGATCAAGATGATGATGAGGTGGAGATTGCGATCGATAATGCAGCCTTTATGGATGAGTTTTTCTGTCAGGTGAGTATGGCGTCAAATTAGGGTCTGCTGGAACGTAAACGTAAAAGAGGTATTGTAAACGAAGGTTGTAAGTATTGTAAACATAAAGAGAAAACTGTAAATGTAACTCTAAAATCGTAAATGACAAAAAAAATATTGTAAACATAAAACTAACATTTATGCTTCTTCTTCACTTCACAAGTTACGTTTACAATTCACAAGCTACAGTTACGATACATTTTTGACTGACCCTTTTTTAATGGGGGCGCGAAATAAGTCCCGCCCCCGTGCATTCTCATTGGGTGACACTCCTAGTGGGGCTTTTTTAGTTAGCTCCATTAAGTTTATTTAAATTTTAATTATGGTTAGGATAAGATTAGGGTTAGGGACAGGGTTATGGTTAAGTTTAGGGTTAGAAAAAGGGATATGGTTAAGGTTAGGGCAATTCAGGCGGCATGGTTTGGAGTAATAATAAATGTATCGTAACTGTAGCTTGTGAATTGTAAACGTAACTTGTGAAGAGAAGAATGAAAAGAAGAAGCGTAAATGTATGTTTTACGTTTACAATATTTTTTTTCTATTTATGATATTTTTCGTTTATGATTTTAGAGTTACATTTACAGTTTTCTCTTTTTGTTTACAATACTTACAACCTACATTTACAATACCTCTTTTACGTTTACGTTACAGCAGACCCTAATTTGACCCCATAGGTGAGGGACAAAGATCTTCCTTTTTTGACAATAGTACAATACCGCTCCCTATTAAGAAGTCTTGACAAGGACTTTTGCTTTTCAGATTGAAGACATCAGAAGCAGTATTGATAAAATTGACGAGAATGTGGCTGAAGTCAAAAAGCTTTACTCTGTCATCCTATCTGCTCCCACATCAGATCAAAGTAAATAACCTACAATCTTTTTAATAACTTGTGCTCAACTCTTTCTGAGAAATGAGAGAAACTGAAGTCCACTTTGTAACTTCCTCTCTACCCAGAAACACAGGACGACCTTGAGGCAATCACCAACGACATCAAAAAGATGGCAAACAATGCGAGAAACAAACTCAAGAGTGAGTCGAGCTTGCCTACAAACCTTTGCACTTATTCTCAAAACATTATTTTGTAACCTCTGTTTATTATTGTAGCCATTGAGAGAAATCTGGAATCTGAAGAGCAGGAGAGGATCTCGGCTGATATGCGGATACGCAAATCACAAGTAAAATTTAAATAAATTATGTTTGGCTTTAGCATCAAGTGTAGAAGTTGCCCTAGAAATAAATCCTTTATTTTATTTGTAGCATGCTGTTCTGTCGAGAAAATTTGTGGAGGTAATGACAAAGTACAATGAAGCCCAGGTAGACTTCAGAGAGAGGAGTAAAGGGCGAATTCAAAGACAGCTAGAGATCAGTGAGTATCTGTTATTCGCAATAACAGCCAACAACTTCGTGGCGTTTTTTAATTACGTTTCTGGTTGTTTTAGCTGGAAAAGCCACAACAGATGAAGAACTTGAGGAAATGTTGGAGAGCGGTAATGCAGCCGTCTTTACTGCTGGGGTGTGTACTCTATGCCCATGTCTAATCATTTTATGGTAACTCTTTGTATTCGTGTATGTTTGAACATGATTTTGTTTCTTTATATTTTGCGCTTTAGATCGTAGACTCTGGGATTTCTAAACAAGCTCTTAGTGAAATTGAATCCAGACACAAAGACATTGTGCGTCTGGAAAGCAGCATCAAGGAGCTCCATGATATGTTTGTAGACATCGCCATGCTGGTGGAAAGCCAGGTACGACGCAGTGTTGGACGTGGTCATTACAGCTCATCATCAAGGCATTTCATGTTATATTCCTGTGTCTGTATACTCCGCCTATCCCATACTCAAATAATTTCATCCAAAACTCACTGTTGACGTCCATGTATGTCTCTTTTCTTCTCTTTCAGTTGCTCACTTTTCATAAACTTACTTTCTTCTTTGAGTGTTTCCTTCTCCCCATCATCATTGCATTTCATCCCCACTGGTGAAGCCTTAGGTACATTGCAAAAATACATTTCTTGATCAGTTTAAATAACTAAATGATAATATATCTAACATAGCTTATTTCCCGGATTATAAGTCACACTTTTTCTCATAGTTTGGCAGGTCCTGCGACTTATACTCAGGTGCGACTTATATATTAAAATAATTAGTTTCACATGTTATTTTCACACTGATTCTGTTCTTTATGCTATAATTATCTAAATAACTTATGTTAAGTTAACATATCAGACACCTATTCAGTTCGTCGTTTATGCTTCGTGTAGCTGAATAACCATCAATGTGTTACGTTAGCATACCGTTAGCATACCGTAGACCTATTCGGCCTCCATCCATCCATCCATTTTCTTCCGCTTTATCCGGGGTCGGGTCGCGGAGGCAACAGTCCGAGCAGAGATGCCCAGACTTCCCGATCCGCGCACACCTCATCCAGCTCTTCCTGGGGGATCCCAAGGCGTTCCCAGGCCAGCTGAAAGACCTT
>OMNZ01032290.1:0-20196 GCA_900303255.1 Lesueurigobius sanzi
TTCTTTAACTAATCTTTTCCTCTGGGCTTTGGCAAAGGACCATTTAGGGTAACCACAGGCCGCGAGGGCTTTCTGCATATGAAGTTCCTCTTTCTCCTTCCCTTCTGCGCTTGTAGGCACCTGATTGGCTCTGTGATGGAGAGTTCTAATGACTCCTATCTTATGCTGTAGAGGGTGGTGAGAGTCAAACATCAGGTATTGGTCGGTGTGTGTGGCCTTCCTGTAAACCTCTGTTTGAATTTGTCCCCCTTCTCCTATGATTATTTTGCAGTCTAAGAAGGCTATTTTGTTCTCTTTAGCTTCCTCATGAGTAAATTGAATGTTTGGGTCTACTGCATTGATGTGTTTTGTAAATTGTTCTATTTCTAGTTTTTTAATTTTAACCCATGTGTCATCTACGTATCTGAACCAATGGCTGGGCTTTGTGCCTGTATAAGATGTGAGAGCTATCTCCTCTATCTCTTCCATGTAAAGGTTAGCTACTATGGGAGAGACGGGGGAGCCCATCGCACAACCATGAATTTGCCTGTAAAAATTGCCCCTGAATTGGAAATATGTGGTGTTTAGGCATATATCCAATAATTGGCAGATCTGATCTGTGGTCTATGGACAACGTTTGCTAGCACCATGGCGGATTTTCCCGAACATGATATTGCAGGTTTACATCAGATGCCTTTCCTGTTATAAAGGTGAAGTGTCTTGCCTATAGGGACACAATGACAGAATAAAGTGCCTCAAATTACCGGTTCTACGAATACCACTGTTATAAAAGGTTAATCGTAATAATTTGAGGACCAACAGGAAACCGCTGTCGTGTCTATTGAGCTGCAAGGCATGCGTCTGTCTTCTCATGTCGAGGTACAAGCTGTATTTCCAGGATGATTGCATAGTGTTGCCAAAGGAAGAGTCCTAAAATAACAATTTGCAGCTGGAAATCAGCTGTTATTTAAGTTTGTTTGTTTGTTTAGGTCACTTGTAATCATAGAGAATTCATGAGAGAACAGATCAGGGAGGGAACATCTTTTGATATGACTAATAATAATATTCTATAACCTTATTAACTTTGGGGTAAAGCTATTAAGATAAAAGATAACATAATAATACTAACCACTAAATAAATATAAAATATTCCTGTATGTCATGTTTATATTTTGTGAACATTTCGACTGTTTTCAAAACTGATCTGTATTAAAAAAAAATATATATATATATATATATATACAGTATATATCAATAATCGTAACTCAAACATTTAGAATCGTGGCATCCCTAGAGCCTCTATATGTGCTCTATTTGTGTTGAACATTTAGAAAGTGAGACTTGAAGTTCATAAAAAAGACACTTTACAGCTAGTCATGGCAACACTGGGTCTTGGGGCTTTGTTAGACAGGTATAACCACAGCGCTTGGTGCTATGTAGATGGGACGTCCACTCAGCCACTTGCTACCTGCTGGTGTTAGTTAAGGGACGTCTAATTGGTCTCTGCTCATGTATCTGTGATGTCTTTGTGTCCCTCTGACGTGGCCTTTTTGGACCGAGGCGGCGTGCGGAGGAACAGATAATTGGACCTGCGATGTACACCAACGCCGGGCTCAATTTGCAACTTACCCCGAAATCTGGCACCTCTCTGCTTTAACAAGGGGCCACTGTGAGCCCAGAGGAGGAAGCTGGGGTGGATGCAAAATAGACTTATGTGTGACGCTATGTGTGTTCATGCAAATGGCA
The DNA here is from genome assembly GCA_900303255.1 of Lesueurigobius sanzi. NCBI lineage: Eukaryota > Metazoa > Chordata > Actinopteri > Gobiiformes > Gobiidae > Lesueurigobius > Lesueurigobius sanzi. The sequence continues at coordinate 1,726 of OMNZ01032290.1, forward strand.
TAACACCGCGTACAACAGGGAAGGTGCGCTTGGATCAAATTGGAATTGTACCATGATTTAGCACCGCCTCCAACAGATTTCTCTCAACTGTCAGAGCAAGTTGTTACTCTGGAGAGGAAACAGTAAACATGAGCGAGAATATCAACAACATATGCCTGGAAATTACTTCTCTGTAGGGCTTTACTGAGGCACAGTACATCTTTATATTCAGTACTGTGTAAGAGATTTGGTCAGGTTTGAAAATCACTGTAGATTAGATTCTTGTTACCATCGTTCGTGTAGATGGTCTGTGTCTGAATTGAGCCAGAAACAGTGCTTTGACAGAGGTCCACCATACGCACTTATATTCAATACCTTTTTCTCTATAATTTAATTCGCAGTCATCTGGTAGTGATTGCAGGGTGGAGAGAGTAGTGATGAGATCCGCGGAAGCGTTATGCAACATAATGAGAGGGTGTGACCCCTGGTGTCACTTACAGCGACCTACATAGTGCCGTGGCCCCTGACACACACACAGTGACACAGATAAGACCGGGCCATGTTCAGGTGTTAAAAATGTATGACCATCTCACCGTGAGGAGAGCTTTACAACCAACAACCAACAAATTAAGGCTCCTCTCTGCTCTGATGATGCTGTCAGTCTGAGAGCCACAGCTACTGGTCACAGATCGCGTACATGCGCTGCCTTCAAGCAGTTATGATTATTTCAATGTTACTAAACAGCCTGTGGAGGGCTAATTAGATTAAATGACCAATAAGTCACTTATTAAGAGTTCTCTGCTCTGTTACTCACAGAAGGAGCCCTCTGCCTCCATCGGCACCAAGCGCTTGTGATTTCTCATGTTGTTATTTCCGCTATAATAAATTATTCAATATTTGTTTGAATAAATGAACATGAAAAATAATCTCGGATGGTTACAGAAGGCAATAGTTAATTGGAATTAAAGGAAAAGTTTGCGACTTAGTTCTGTTGTTGTTGTGCTTCTTGAGCTCACACTATTGCCTTTTATACTTCTGCATTGTACCATTGGACTTTTTTCTTCTTTCATGTCAGTTCATTACATTTAATTTATTAATGTCCAATATTTAATGTGCCAAAAATGTCAGATTCAAACAGATGAAAATGGGGCATTTTCTCCTGTTACGAGGGATGCACAAGCTGTTTGCTGCTGCTTGTTGTGACTCTGGGGGCTGAGCGAGCGAGGGAGGGGCCGGCGCACACAGGGAGAGAGGGAGGAGAGAGAGTCAGACCTGAAGTTTATCTTTAACCAAGAGATCCCAAACCACAATGCTGCTGGTGCCAAAAGGCACAACTTTACAGAAAGTAACCTCAAAACAGGGCGAGACAACTTCACGCAAACAAACAAATGCACACAAACCTTGCACTGTAGCTCAGAGAGGAGCAACTTTCTATGGACTAAAGTTAGTGCAGCGCAGAAGTACACACAAAGATGACTTTTAAAGGGTTTGCTTCACACTGACATCTATATTTGATAAACTCATGTCTTATACAGATGCAGTTAAATATGAAATATTTTCCTCCAGAAGTGAAAAACAATGGGAGTTTGAGGCACAAAGTGGCAGCGCTGCCATTGATCTCTACAGTTTGTCCTTGTGTTTGTCCCAGTGTCACAGTGATCGATGCCTCATCGACTCACATGGGACTCTCTCACATACACACCTATACACAAATACACACTATAACCACACACACCACACACAGTCTGAGCTGATGGACGTCATCATCACAACTGTCAGGACAGGAAGGGACTTTGATGAGTTGGCTTTTAATGTTTCACTAATGAAGTCACTTTTGACATGTCTGACCAGAAGGAAATAAATAAAATAAAATCTGTATAAAAGTATGAAAGTACTGTATTTATTATAACATTAAACCGTATTGTCATGTTGCAACCTCTAAATTATTGAATTCTGTGGCTGTTACTTTAGCAGGAAAGGCTTAAAAGTGTCCAGCACTGCCTTTGCTGTTGTCACTGTAGCAGGTGCAGGAATGTGTGTGTGGTCAGCCCTGACAGAGATAATCATTTGTGACTTTTAATGTGGTCATTACACACAATGGACATTATCACATTAAACACCAATTTAAAGTTACTATAGCAACCCGGACAATCGCTGAATGGACGAGAGGCGGTTTCTCGAACCATTTGCCAATTTGGTTAATTATGTCTTTGTGCCAGTGAATGGGCCCCGACTCCCCTTTGCTCGCCCTGTCACCCGCTCCTCCGCTCTGCCCCGGGATGGGCCTGAGTGCAGCCAGCTGACACGCACGCACGTACCATAGACACACAGGGGTTTAGTTTGGGCTTGGGACAGGAATCTGGGAGGGGGCTAATAGACGGAGGTAGGAACATACAACAGCAGCCCTAATGAGCCACTGGCTGTCAGGAATGGTTAGGCCCTGACGCACGGGAAGGCGGGTTCACGGGGCAGTGCTGGGGTGCATTCTCACACACATTAAATATACACACGGCATGACTGGGAATAATTTGGTCCAGTGAGTCTGCAGCACCCCATAAAGATTGTAATGGAGGATGAGAAAAAGTTGATGAGATCATCCATGAGCTTATAATGCGACAGTAAGTTATAAAAAGAAAATGACTTTAGGCAGTAAGTGTGATGTTCACTGACAGGGTATATGTGATGCAAACGCAACTGTTTTTGAGAATCTAACCATGTTATATCCTCTTCAAAAACATGCCTGGAGTGATGTTTAGTTAGTTGTTTCCAACGAATGAACAACGGCAATCTACATTTGATAACTTCTTCAATATTTCGGTTTCGGAAGATATTGTTGTACTTTCAAAAGCCTAAATAGAGGATCATTCATTACTTTTAAAATATGCATCTGTTTCATGACTGGAGTTGTCCATCGTAGGCAAAAAATTTTTCAACTTCATGACTGAAGAATTTTTGCCTACGATGTTTCATGACTGGTTTGAGTTAGTATGTTTTACCCCTATCCCGCAGTAGTTCAAATTCACTAGAAGCTAATGAGATTTTACTCCGACATCTGTCAGAGAGGAGAGTTTTAGGGCTAAACGAAACTTCAGCTGTCCCTTCTCCCAGGCCTAATACCTTTGTGAGGATTATATTGATTTTTGAGTTCATGAACAGACATGACTTACATGAAGGGTGTAAGTGCACATGGACAGATGGCTGTCATCGTATGAGAGCTGGTTTGCACATTCATGTAATAAAGGCAACAAACACGGCTAACATATGCAGCGGACAGCAGGACGCACTGAAGGCATCATGCACTAGTACTAGTACTATTTATCAAGTGCACATCAATTTACAGGATGCAGACGGACAGTGAGTGTGTAATAGCCATAAATAAGAGCTGAAAACCAAACCACTGACAAACGAGTTCACATCAGTTTCCAAACACCACCCATTATGAATAAATAATGAATCGTATGAAGAGGGTTTGGCAAGTGACAATTGACTGCATGCAAATGTCAGATCTCACAATTAATACATGGGGGTCTTCATGCTTAGACAAGGATTAAAGTGGGAGTCTGTAATGTAGCAAAATGAGGAGAGAGGGAGAGAAGTTTTAAAAGTAAACCATCTCCACCTCCCCTCGTGACTGAACCAGAATGCCCCTCCTCGGTCCCAGTACACAAAGGGAGACACTTGGGGGTAAAAAGAATGTGGTTACTTCTTACTTTACATCAAAATTCAGACTCAGACGGTCAATTATACACATTCTAAATTTGTAACACATTTAGATGGTCACTTTAAATCAGCATTTTTATTTCCAAACACAGTGTGGCTGGCATATACTGCATCTGTCCCCAAAGACTTCAGACCTGTCGTACCGAGAGAGCCACACATATCCTCCATCTTCCAGGGCCTCACAATCACTTTGTTTTTGTTGAGGTTGAATAATTGTGTCTAGTGTCTGTCTACTGCTGATAATTGGACGATTTTTTTCATTGTCTTGTGCTGTACAGGCCCCTCAGGTTGCTCATCTGTTCCTCTCTTTTACGCTTGTTTGCTGCTCATTATGAGAACTCTGTGATTGGATAATGACTATAGACGTATTGTAGTAAATCACGACAGATCACCTTTTGAATACAGTGTTTTTTCCACTTTTATTTACTCAATAAACAGTGTATTTCGGTAAAAAGCTTCTCTTGCTAACATTTATTTAAAAAAAAAGATTAAATTGAATTGAATTGAATAATGCATGATTCATTATGATTTCAAAAGAGTAAAGTCAGTTCTTTGGCAAAAAAATGGCTTCGCACAACCACTAACCATGAGAGGAAAAAAAAGATTTTTGTGTTATCATTCATATTCTGGAAAAATAATATCAAAATCAACACTGTATCAATGTACTAAGGCAAAACTTTGTGGCAGTAAAGGTACAATCATAAGTAACAGCTTATTACCAAGTACTCCTTATGTAATGTATTGCCTTTTTTTTTTTTTAACATATCATGTTGCTGTAGGCTATTATCAATCGGTTCATGGGCCCTGATGCAACGCAGCTGATCTCCATGTTAATGCGGGACAGTCAGCGCCATATCAGCGGAGAGCAGACAGCTTTCCATGGACTTAATATGGACAGAAACTGATTAAAAAATATGTATCTAAAAGTTCAAAATTACACCGTTAAAGCAGATTGGTTTTAGGACAGCTCCACTTCCACACGCACAGATAGTTTCAAACATTTACACGGCATCTTTCACTTCCAGAAGACATTTTATATTGCATTGTGTTCGATCTGTAAGCTAATCACGGTTGTTAAAGTTTCGTTAGCATTGGCTACTAGTTGTAGTAATCCCTGTTGCCTCCCTCTGACAGTAAAATAGTGAGAAAGGTTGGATAACTGAGCAGTTATTAGCTATGAAAGTTCAGTGCAGGTTGATTTTAATAGTAGTTTGTATGTTTGAACGTAGTAGCTACAACCAAAATGGCGACGAGTAGCGTTTTTGTCACCTATTAATTACTACTAGGGCTGGGCAAAAAATCAAGCAAATTCAAGTTTTTATTAAGAATTAGGGGGAAAAAACACCAAAAAAAAGTACGTCTCTAGCCCATTCCTGTCGGGAGTTATGACATTTAAAAAAAATAATTAAAATGGTCAATCCAGCCACTAGGGGGCAGCCAAGATTTTTTTTAAAGGAAGGAATTCCACACCTGTCCAGCAGAGGGCTCTGACACTGTCTTATGGCCATACCGCCTTTTCTCTGCCTGATCCTGTCAGATTTCTGTAGCAGGCCCGCGTAACTATGAAGGGGGCTAACTGGGCAATTGCTGAGAGGGCCCACAAAAAAAAATCATTAGTATCCCTAAAAATTAATTCTTAAACAGCTGAAAATATAATTTATTTTCTAAAATGCACCTGAATGCAGAAAGTCACATCTGAATAATACAAATAAAAGGACTCTCAGACTCCCCCAGGTCAAAAGTGCAATATGTCTGCAGTCATTTTAAGCGCTTTAAAAAAATATATCGAAAATCAAATCAAAACTCGAATAAAAAGGCCAAATCGCCCAGCCATAATTCCTAGCCCTTTGTCCGAACTCGTGCCTGGTTCTGAACATGGTCTAAGTTTTAATCATTATGTGTAACTTGTAGCCTAAAAGGAGCACAAGGACCAGACCCGCACGCTGTGACATAACATACATGAACAGTGACCTAACAGCGGAGGATCCACTTTGACGATTGGCCGTAATGACACTCCTGGGAGCTGGTTTAGGTGCGACTGTCAGAGCCACCGGGGCGGGATGGGACGGGACGTGGACACGACACTCCTCCCTGTCCGTGGAGGACAATGGACAGTGAAGACGATGGGATTAGGACGAGGAGACAGGGTGACACCAGGAAGTCCCGTCACCGCAGCTGAGTTAATGATGTGCAGATGGCCGGAGAGCGCAGCCCGCCCCGCACCAGTAATCTAACGAGGAGACGTCGTGGATTATCGTTAACTCAGATTAATCTTTAACATGGTGCGGGATATACGCTCATGACAACCACTATTACACTCATTACACTGCACTGCAAAAAAGAAAAACCCCAGCAGATTTACATTTATTTACTTATTGAACCAACATCAAAGTAAATTAAACATTGGTTTTAATTGGATGCATTATACAGTATAAGAATAGTTGGTTTTTTTTTGGCCTTTTCTTTTATATTTTCATTCTTTTTCCTTTTATCAAGGAAAGTAAAAGGCAACTAATAAAATAAAATGAAAACACATTTTTTTTTAGATTGCTCAAAACATTTGAGTATTTGTGCAAATGTACATGGCAAAATATAGGCCTACGTAGAATACTTTCACTTTTAAATTGTCACTGAACAAATTCATCAATTGCAGCAGTGTAGTGTAATCGAAATTTAGATAATAATAGAATTTCAGAATTCACCAAAACAATAGTTTATAAGCCTAATTTACTAAGCTTTTGGTGTAAAAAGCAAGTGCAGTTGAGAATTTTGTCTCCCATAAACACTAAAAAGCCACAATATATAACAATATACACACATATTAAGCAAAAACTTAAATTATTTAAAATATTTAATTTAATTTTTTTTTTAAACATTAAATTGCTATAAAATTGCATGTATTAATTTTAAGACGTACCTGCAATGTAGCACCTAACTTAGGTGGTCAAACTGTGAACTTAACAAAAAGAACATTTTTTTGAAATTACATAAAGCAATTAAGTTGAAAAGGATGACATTTTTAATTCACGTAAACATTATTGCTGGACCTGAGGAACCCCCTCGAAAACGAGATTATTCCTCTTAATGAATACATGTCAAAATTCTTCATTTTTCCCTTTGGCAAGTTTATATAAGCTAAATTATCTAGAAATCTGGGACAGTGGCTTTATGTACTGTGGTGCCTTTTGAGTGAAGGAGTAATCTAATGTAAAGAGTATTGGGTATACCTTCCAAGTATGGGATATGTTGATTATAATTACATCAACTAATCAAAATGCTGTACATACATCAAAACTTAAAACTGCAAATTTTTGTATCCCATTCCTTAAAAGCAAATGTATTATTCCATTCCTTTAGCTCCCTAACGCTCATTTAGATAATCATATGTTTTGCAGTGTAATCATTTAGCGTGTGGGGCTCACGTGGCTCATCAAAAATACTGTACCAGGGAGGTTTGCCATCAGCCCCATGTTCATTTGCATGGAGTCTAGACATGGCAGCACGTCATCATCCTTTTGTTTTTCATAAACAATATGTAATGACCCTGAGTCAGGCCGCACCAACATGTCGAAATGTAACACCAGCTAAAACACGACCACTACATAAAAAGCCTTTTGTCCCGCCACCAATGAGAACAGGAGGGATCAGCAACCAGGAAGTTTATTATGCATAGATAATGTGGATTAGAAACACAAATCCACGAAACATGCTTATTTTATTATATACTGTATATGACAAAACATTATCTTATTTTGTTATTCTCCAATTTAAGTTATTTCTCTGCAAACAGCAGCCCTAAAACTCCCCATAAAGAACAAGGAGGCATTTTATGGGAAAATATTACTAATAGTGCTTTAAAATGATGCACAAAATGAAATTAACCCCAGAATTGTACACTGCGTTTGATAACTAGCGCATTGCATAAACATGTGTGTTCGTGTGCGTGTGTGTGTGTGTGTGTGTGTGTGTGTGTGTGTGTGTGCGTGTGCGTGTGTGTGCAGTTAGGGGTCAGGCTGAGTCAGACAGTGTCTAATCCTCACATCCCTTTCTCTCACAACAACAATAACAGGCATGAGACAAGATACAACAAGCTCACTCATTGTTGGCTGCAGTCGTGAATGAACCGTTTGTGTGCAAAAAATACCTTATTAAACAAAACAACACTCTACATTGGGATATAGTCTCTTATTATACAGTATTTAGTTTAATGTCTTACTGGACATTACTACTTTTGAATATGCATTGAAATCAAATAAAACAAGCATACGATACTAAACTAAACTAAACTAAAATGAACAAAATAACACTAAAATAATAATTTGAACAGACTCAGATTGTCCCAGGGACTATCCCCTGACTGGTGGGGCCTTTCTGTGTGGAGCTTGCATGTTCTCCCTGCGTCTGCGTAGGTTTCCTCCAGGTGCTCCGGTTTCCTCTATCACTAAAAACATGTACAATAGGCCAGAATGAATGAGAGTCAAAGGTTGGTGGTGGTCTGAGGGACTGATGGCGCAGAACAGCAGCCTCGCTTCAGTCACCGCTGAGTATGGCGTGAATGAATAATGTCTACAGTGAAGCGCTTTGATAAACTTGGTAAACAGGCTTGAAAAGTGCAATGCAAGTGTAAGCCATTATTAATATTATTATGTCTCATCATGCTTCTTTAGTAGATAAATATTGAAAGAAATGTTCTCTGGGAAAGGCTGGGGCGACCCACTGAAAACGGTTCCACCCCCCACATTTGGGTCTCAACCTGCCTGTTGAGAACCACTGGTTTAGATCATTCTGCACCTGATGTCCTTCCGGATGAATGAATGTCTTTATGGGACTGGCACAAAGTAAACTATCATCATACGACTTTCCTGTTGCAATGACTAAATGGCAGTCACTAACTAGGCTACAGTCCCAGTTGTTTTATTTCTTTTCATTTTAATGGGATTTTGTTAAAAAGAAGAAGTCTTATCTAATATGAGTCAACGGTGCTTGAGTGAGCTCTTACCTCCGATGATGTCACCTGGAATCTATCTATTATGCCTCTTCACTATGTTCTCTCTAGCCACAGGGGGGTATATAATGGCATTTGCTTGGAAAGAAAATCCACTGGTCACTTAGGCTACTTCTTTAGCCTCAAGACCTTCGGCTATTACAAACAAACAAATTGAAATTCGGGGGCCTTTGCTACTAGGCCAAACTCGTAAACATAGCTGTCACTTCTGTTATCTCTCGTTCTCTCTGCTGTTTGCGTGTGTGTGTGCGAGTAAGTGTGAGGAGTCCCTTAATAAGCCGGTCCTGAAAACAACGATTACCCCAATTAAAAAGTGTTCCCATCACGAGCCTGATGTCTCGTCTGAAGGATGACAAAAGACAGACCCGACACACCCACCACACCAGCTCTCACTGGGAGATTCCTCACGTGAAGCTATCAAGAGGCATTTTTGGCTTTCAATTACGTGCCTGTCGTGGGAGGATCAGACCCTGTTTAGAGATTGAGAAAGTCATCAGACCCTGTTTACTTTGATTCATTGATTTATGCTGATAAAGAAGTTTTCCTTTGTCTGTTAAAGCTAATGGTTAAAAGTGCATTGTAGAACTTTTCATGCAAAAAATAAATAAATGCAAAAACAAAATTGAAGTGATCGTGAAGGAAAGCAAGGCGCCATGCTAACCACCCATACGGCCACTGGGTCAGTAAAAGGTTTTAAGGTTTCTGGTAGTTTTTCTCTGCTGATGAACCATCTCCATTAACCTTGCCTGCCAGCTGAATTCTCGCAGTATTTGTGATTTCATAAACACACAAGCATCCATCTTGTATTGCTCTTCACACTTTTACCAAACCAGCAGCGGTTTGGGCCAATCACGTTGCAGTATTTTGGTTTAGGGTGGGATATCCGGGTATTATGAGAGCGAGAAGTGCCGAGCTGAGGCAACAGTGCAAGAGGATGGACGCGTAGTCGCTCCTATCAGATCTGTTTTAGCAGAATCCACATTTTTATTTTTAAAAGAACAACAGTGAGAGGCACTTGGTGCATTTTTACCAAATGGATGTAGTGGTGCTTCGCCCAATCAGCACAAAGTATTCTGCTGAATGCCCCTCTTTTCTCTGGACTTTGACAGGAGCAATCCCAGATTGATATTGTGGAGAACTCAATCAAGAGTGCTACACATTATCAATCTGGCTCTTGCTCTGTTACATCTCCATGGCAACACAGTGAAAACCAACCAGAACCTACCTCAAAAACAATTGATCCTGGAATAAAGTAAAGGCATTATGCTTATCACCCATACAGCCACGGGGTCACTAAAAGGTCAAATATGCAATATTTTTCATTTGAATAAAAAATCCACAATGCACCATAAGTTGAATACTAAACATGATGTTTCTATGAACACGATAAATGTATTATGGTATATTTCAAGTAGTACATTATAAGATGCTTTGTGAAATCTTTAGTTCTGACAGTAGACCAAAACTCCATTTTTAAGTACAATTATGCATTTAATGAAGAACAACATCTAAGGCCTTTGTGTGACTATCTGACTGCAGGTTTGGACAGCCATAGTCTACATTACATTTGATTATAGATTATCTTTGGTCCTTTCTGTCTTTTCTATTATAACCTTTGTTGAAGGCATTGCGAAGTCTCCTCATAAATCCACAATGTCTTTTCGTCTGACTGCATGTCTAAATGTTTTAAGAGAGATATTATCAGCTACATTTCCAGATTCTCTGTCTCTCATACAGACATGTGTTTGGTAGCAGCGCTGTTGTCGGGCTGTCAACCTCATGTTGGGCTGCGCTCTACAAGAGAGAAGCCAACACTGGGAACATCCTAAATATATTTGGACAGACTCGAAATCCAACTGTCAACATTGGTCACAACAGCGCCTCAGTGACGCTCCTACACCAATGTCCCTCGCTCCTTTAAATCTATTGCCCATTTTTCTTGCTTTTCTATCGTTTAAAACGCCAAACAAACAGCGGTGTACTGTTTTTTGTGTTTCTGGTTCAGGTACCACTACAGTGAGGGCCAGGTGCTAAATAGCAAGTACTATAAAATTACATTACATTATAGTATGTTGAACTTGATTTATCATGAGAAACTGTTTATACAGTATTATTAGTGGTGCAAATCTAATATATAAATGAGTTATCACTGTGGCCTTTCAGAGTTTATGAGAAACTCTCAATTGTACCTGCTTTTTGCAGCACTTTAGCACACACTATCTACTTTGCACTTGTGCAAACGCTTAGTAAATCAGGCCTTGAATGTCTAGTCCAGCGATCTGGAAAAGAACCACTTTGTCCCCCTTCAAACAAAATGTTGCGAAGAGTATGTTTTTAACACAATTGTATTGATAAAATTTGTTAATGAAAAATTGTTTTAATTATATTACTTTTATTAGAGAAATTTAACAAGTCATTTGTCACTGCCTTCATCAGGCTCAAATGTATCCTAATCTTTACACAAACTCATCACTCAAAACCATGCGTTTGAAAAAAACGCATCAAAACTCAAAAGAGCCACATCGGAGGTTTTAAAGAGTCGTCTTATGATCAGAATATCAGGGTTTGTATCCTGACTGCCGCAGGTGCAGACTGTTGTTTTGACCTTGAGCTCCAGACTAACACTTTGAGGTGGAGACCATTCTGATCAGTGTTCATTGTGGCATGAGCTGGCAAGAGCAGCCCATGCCCTCGCCAGTTGTACCAGGTTACTCATCTGGGTGCGACAAGGAAACATATAAGTGAGGCCAATAAGTATTTGATCACCCTGTGATTTTGCAAGTTCTCCCACTTAGAAATCATGGAGGGGTCTAAAATTTTATATTGTATGATTAATTAACAATATTTTTGTATATTACTGAGTCAAATAAGTATTTGATCACTTGAGTCAAACAATTTTAATATTTGGTACAGAAAGCCTTTGTTAACAATTACAGAGGTCAAATGGTTCCTGTAGTTCTTCACCAGGTTTGGTTTTTGGCCAAAATCTCACAATACATGGGCCCGTTCATCCTCTCCTTAATACAGTGCAGTCGTCCTGTCCCCTGTGCAGAAAAACACCCCCAGAGCATGATGCTTCCACCCCCATGCTTCACTGTAGGCATGGTATTATTGGGATGTGACTCATCCTTCTTCTTCCTCCAAACACAGCAAATGGAGTTAAGACCAAAAAGTTCTATTTTGGTCTCATCTGACATCTCATGACTTTCTCCCATGACTCCTCTAGATCATCCAGATGGCCATTGGCAAACTTCAGACGGGCCTGGACATGGGCTGACTTAAGCAGGGGAACCTCCCGTGCGATGGTGGTCAGACTGCCCCAGAGGCAACTGTGTGGCTTACCACCACCCAGCATGGATTGAATACCAGCCTACTGCTGGCCAAGTCAAATCATTTTACGTCTTTGACCTCCTGTGTGATAGTCCTAATTTACAACTACTTTAGTCTTGGTTTAGTCCTATTTTTAACCTGATTTAGCCTTGATTTAGATGTATTTAGTTATACAAGTTTTAGTTCTGGTGTTACATGAAAAGTAAAACATTCAGTGGTACGTGTTGTGAAAAGTTTGAGAACCACTACATATGATATTAACGTCTGCATCATCCAGGCGTATTCCACTGAAGTGAAGGTTTTTCAAAGCTGTCATCTGGGCTGGGGTGTTCAGATTTGGTGAAACATTTTCAAATCCTGCCCAAAATGACTGGCTTCTTTTTGAAAACTTCATGCGTAATGTTATGGCTGATAGGTATTTGCTGCCTTTGCACTTTTACCAATCACCTTTCCTGACTCAACTCTTCCACTCCGCCGCATCTTCCAACATGTATTTATGCTGCCTGTTTTAATGTACGAAAATGATTTTGCGCTCGGAGCTGCTGTCACTGGGGTTCTTAGCTGTTGAATTAGATTAAGCAAAGCACAACAAATGCTGTTGGCGATGAGCTGGCGTTCTCAGCAGTGTGCCACAGCTAAGCCTTTTTCCCCTGTAAAAAGATGCCTGATATGTGAGCGGTGTGGCTTTCAAGGTACAGGGAAAAGGAGATGGACTAAATGCTTGCTCTTTTGTCTCACACATGACACATCAACGCTTCGATGGATGATAACGCCAGATTGGTTTTCCCATGAAGCAACGCAACAATAGTGTTTTTATATGGCAGGATGCGCAACATGTCACTGAAGGGAAGTCGGTGCAATGCTACACTGTGATGCATCTGATCAGATTGAAAATTACTTGAAAAAATATGGAATTACCAGTAAAATTAAGCTATGAAGGTATGTTGTCACTTGCAGGAATTTGATTGTGTTGGCTCTTCAATTGTTGTTTCTTTACAACTTGCAGGAATTGCAAGACAGGGTTAACGATACAAACTACAAACACTGCAGTCAGGGGGGAAAGAACTGTACCTCTATCATTCCAAAATTGATTCTTCGGATGTCGAAACTCGTTGGTCTTCCAGTTCTTCTAGCTTGAAACTGTCGGTGGATTGGACATGACATTTTGTATGTATCTATAAGCCGAGTCAGTGGAGCGTGCCAGAGTTCATAGCTGTTGAGTGCACTTTATCTGCGGTGTTTGTGTGGCCGAGGCGGGATCGGGGGAAAGAGAGGACCCCATTAGGAGCCGAGGCCCGAGGCTCTATCCCTCACAGTGTCGGGCAGAGGAGGAACAGTTCAGCCCCCTCACTCTCAGTCACTGCATCTCGGACCCAACGCCCTTCCACAAAACAAGTGTCACTGTGGATTTCCTGGAGGCTAGTTCACTTATCACAGAGGCTGGTCTTACTGGTGATCAGAACGTACAATGTCACATATGAATGAGTCAAATTGTGTCAATGAATGCAAGAGGAGTTAACACCTCTTTGATAAAGTATTAGGGCCCCATGATATTGAAAAAAAACTTGCCATGTGCGATACGGGGCTACAGTATTGCAGTAACAATATTATTGGAATATTAAGGTAAGGTAAGGTATACTTTATTGATCCCCGTAGGGAAATTCGTCTCTGCATTTAACCCATCCTTAACCCATCATATTTTACAAAACGTGGATTGTTCAAAAATCAAACTAAATTCGGAACATTATAACTAAAACTGATCTTTTGGATATTTATAAGTTTTATAGACATTTTGTTTTAGGCTGAGTTTGCAAAAAAATGTGTTGATCTCAGTCAGATAGTGATTTTGCGATACGGATAATGCATCACCTTTTTTGCGATGTATTGTGCAGCCCACAGTATGCAGACGTATTAAGTTGCAGAGTAGTTATTTTTCTTTGAGCAAAGGACTGAAAGGTTCTATTCCCAAAGTGGATAAAGCAAACTGGGCCTTTCTTTCACTATAACAGTAGGTTAGCTACCAACTAATGATCAATCTAAATTAGGCAGACCCTTTGTCCCTCTGTTGCGTGTACTGCACAGTCAATGAGGTCTCCCCCTATTTAGATAACATCCCACTTTTTCAATTTTACAGAGTGATTAGTAATTAAAAAAACATACATTTACATAAAGAATGTCATGATACCCATACTCGTTGCATAATTACAAGATTAAGCATCTTACTTTCTTGGTGTACAGATTATATGTCTTATTTTGAAATGCATCTGGTCGGGATTGTGTCATAACCGTTTCCTGTTTTAATGTGTCATGGCGGGTCAAATGGAGACAGCCTAGCACCTAGTTGGAATGGGGGAAAGAGGTATTTGAATTGTTTTATTGTATTTCTACTGTTTCAACGTTTACCCTGTTGCGTACTTTAAGCTCTTACGGCGGCAATGTGAATCGAAAATAAAACCGAAAAAAGGCCACTTGTACACTCATTCATTCCACTGGACACTATACTTGGAATATTTTTTACTTTGATTGCTGCTAATTGTATATTTTGCATCTAAAGCAGCAAATAAAATTGTGGCTTTTACCTTTCCCTCCATGTTGCACCACAGCTCATAACTTTTACTACATTTTGAGGTGGTCACCTGAATCTAAACTGTTCCTTCAAGTTTGAAACCCAACATATAGTCACTACCTCAGGCCCATAGTTGCTCGAAGACGCTCTTGCCACTGAGGATAAACTTGTAGTTAGAAACGGAAAGTGAACGAACGTCAGGGAGCTAATTATTCTGAAAGGGAAACCAACTCTGCCGTGTGCCTTTTGTGTGCCAATCTCAATAAATCCCAGTCTTTATCAGAACAATGTATAACAATGTTGATAATTATGTGTATTCTGTAAACAATCGGATTGAGTTACATTAAAGTCCGTGGGGAAATGTTGTGGGCCACTGGGAATGGTGTAGTGCTGCATGTTGTAATCGGAAAATTAACTGAACAGAAAATGTGGGGGAAATCTGAAGAAGACAATGTAAAATAGAATCCAGAATTTATTTTGCCTCAAAGGCTACACTGGGATTTTATGCTGTCTGAAAATTCTCTGCAGTTAAAGATAAAACACCTAGCCACAACAGAGTAATGAAGTCTATTTAATCCAGTGTCAGGAAGATTGCAGTGAGCAGTACATAGGGGAAACAAAACAGCCTCTTTTCAAAAGAATGGCTCAGCATCGCAGAGAAACAGCAGTGGTCCACAGGCACCTGTGCATCTCCATCTGAAAGCCACTAACCACACTTTGATGATAGTGAGGTCAAAATTGTAGCTATAGAGAAGCGATGGTTTGAGAGAGGAGTAAAGGAAGCAATTTTGTCCCAGCCACAAGAGGGGAGGGAGGATAAGACATGCTCTCTCACCTCTTTATAATGGTCTATTGGAAAACCTTTGTTAAGGTGAATGGGTTGTCAGACCATTCTGCCTCTGGCTCAGACCATACCGCCTTTGCTCTGCCCGATCCTAGCAGGGTAGGACCTGGTCAGTACTTGGATGGGAGACTGCTGGGGAAATGGCCAGGAAGCCTGAGTGAATGTAGTGGGTGAGCGAGTGTTGGTGGTGGTCAGAGGTGCTGATGGCACAGATTGGCAGCTTTGCCTGCATCAGTCTACCACTGGGCAGCTGTGGCTACAATAGTAGCTTACTACCACCAAGTATGGAGTGAATTAATAATTCCATGTATAGTGAGTGTCCAGAAAAGTGCTATATAAAAACCAATGTATTATTAACATTAATTAAAGAGAGGTGCTAATAAAGTGAAACCGTAAATAATTACAATCCCAGGCATAGACTTTTTAGTTAGGGAACTATTAACAACAGTAGGGTATAGCAGTCCTGTCCCTCCTCCTGGGAGGGGCTTGAGCCTCATTTAAAGGCCTATAAGTTGTGTCCACCTGTCACACTTTCTGACTACAAGAGCTAAGAATAAGCTTCTGTTGATAGAAGTGAAATGTCCTTAACTTTATCAACCCAGTCCAGTCAATTCACAAACATTTTGTGCAAATTGTCCTTAGAGTATTAAACACAGTTGCTAACAATTAAATTAAACAGTGTCAACAACTTTCCACTTTGTAACTGTTTTTTTCTGTCAACGCTGTCATTAACAAAGTATGACATCAACCCGTTTAACATAAGCCTTTTCAAGTTCACTACATGCTTTTAATAAGTGATAGTGGCATTACAAATGTGACTTTTCCTCTTCATGTAAACCAAAACTTTGCACCTTGTGATATGGGATTATGAGAAACCAGAGCGCCATCCGTGTGACCATACTGTTAAAAAGAATGGAGTGGGTTCCAGTCCAAACTCTGCCAAAGAATGATTTTCCCAAGATACTGAAAATAATATGTGTCGGGAATGAGATCTGATCTGGTCCACAAGAAACGCAACCACAGGGGCATCTCAGTATACACTGTATAATAACTGCACTGCAAAAAGTCATATAATAACATTTTCTTGATATGAGCAGGTCAGTAAAATCATCTGCCAATGGAACAAGCATTTTTGGACTTAAACTAAGAAAAACTGTCTAATGTAAAGTAAATTGAGATTTATTTTCAAATTTTAATGCAATGAGGTATTTTTCCCCCTTTGTTTTAAGTCTAAAGATACATTTCCATTGGCAGATCATTATATTCAGCTTCTCAAATCAGGGACAAATCTACTTACCGGTATATACAGATTTTTTTTAAACTTATTTCTAGATTACTTTTTGCAGTGTGCGAGAAGTTATCATCCAAACTTCAGATTTTCCCTCTAAACAAAAAAAGAAATATGTTAAAAGCATACAGGATGAAGTAAAGAGTGGAGCGCAGAATTGAACTCACAACACTGAGACTGGTGGGCCATAATGTAATCACAATCTCAATATACAGTATGTCAGAAAAATCACAATAAGCTACATTCATGTGGCATTACAACATTCTAAAGCAGTGGTTCCCAACCTTTTCTCCTCGAAGCCCCCCCTGCTCAGCCTGGAAGCAGGCCGGGCCCCCCAGTCCGAAACTCCAGCCTCATGAATGCATTAAAACGTACAAATTGTGTCCAGTTTATTGCTAATCTCTCTTTAATTCCTGGGCCAATCCACAACAAAACAACTGTCCCAAAGTTCAATGTCTCCCCTGTCAGCACATATGAACTAAGGTGTAATACTTTTTTCATAAAGATGTCTAAAAGTGGTGACAATTTTCAAAAACATGTGCATGATGATGGCCAGTAGAAAGGACTTTCAACCATAAGAATAATATGACAGGTTTGTGAATCCAATCACTATTAAAACAATGATCATTTGTCGGTTTTCTTTTTGGAAATGTATTTCAAAAACTGTTTCTTTCCCATAGAGTTGTATTGGCACCTGCTCCAACTGAAATTCTATCATGAACGCAACCTATTAGATAAAAGCTTGAAACTCCAGTGTATTTTGCTTTCAATGTTTCAAATAACTAAATAAACAAATCCAAAATCCTTTTACCATTTTCCACGTAGACCTGCGCTTGTATTTCACTTAAAAATTACCCCCTCCAGATATTCTACTTTTAAAAAAATTTTTTAGACTGCCTGGGTAAACCGCGGTCTTCCTCTGAGCGATGGGTAGACACAGCCTTTAGAGACACCATGGGGTCAGTCAGACTGAGCTCTGCCAACTCCCCCGTCAACAACTAGTCCTGACGGGTTGTCTGCGCGCGAGACCAGCCGCGTGGAGCAATCCAAACGATAGCCTCAAAAATACTTGACAGTGGGAGAAAGTGGGGTGTGCGGGGATGAGCGGGCCTTCTCCTGTCCTGGCCCTAATGCTCCAAATGAGGCTCTTTGTATATATATATATATGAGATGGGGGGATGGGGGGGTACTGTAGTTGGGGTCCGAGCTCAAAGGCACAGCACAGTGAGTCAGAGCCAGAGCCATATGAGCTGGCAGCTTGTCACTTCTACAGACATCACACAGGGAACGGCCACTGTACAACTCATCACTGCAGACCAGCACAGGAGTTATTATGCCCAATGTGGATTTAAGTACAGATATGTGGCCTATACACACAACAAAAGGCATTTCATGGACTTTTGTTGATTTAATCTCTTGCAAGTTTGGGCAACCATAATGGAAAAGACAAAAGAGCTGAACACATCCTGCTGTTCTGTGATATTGACATGATTTGACAATTTAAAAAAAAACTAAACCTTTAAGATAAACCTAAGCCTTGAAGTTTGTGTAGGTTCTCAGTCGTACAGGAGTTGTCCATCGTAGGCAAAAATTCTTCAGTCTTCATCTGTACTCTGTAGTTGAAGTGTAGGACGTTTCGATCTTACTCCAAAGATCGTCATCAGTAGCTGATGACGATCTTTGGAGTAAGATCGAAACGTCCTACACTTCAACTACAGAGTACAGATGAAGACTGAAGA
>OMNZ01032300.1:0-10061 GCA_900303255.1 Lesueurigobius sanzi
TAATTAGGGTTAGGTTTAGGTTTAGATAATTAGGGTTAGGGTCAGGGTTAGGGTAATCATGTTCCCCGTCAATGTTACCCCGTCAATAGAAGTGGGGGAACACCGGACCCGGGGAACATAGGTACGCACCCCATAACATTAGCACATAGCTTACCTTCATAGTTTATTTTTAGCAGCTTCTTTCCTCTAGTTTCTGTCTTGGAGCTTCAGAATAATTTCAAAAAGTCCAAAAGGCACATCAACAGTGCTCTCATCATGTTCCAGACCGTTGCTTTCATTATTACGTTGCATTGTTTACGTGTGTCCTCCATGGTGTTCTCTCTCCTGAGTAGTCGCAGCCGGTGAACCATGCCCCCTAAAGAGTAGCCCACCGGTCGATAAAAGCAAGACCTTCAGGGTAGGGTAGATATGGGTGAATCTGAGGATTGCGCCCTGGGCTGGGTAGACGCACTAGGTGGAAAAGCCCCATTTTTGCGACTACAACTAATAGACACAAATGGCAGAAAGGTGGTTTGTCTCTATCCTTAAATACGATGGATCTAGTAATCCACCACCTGGATGCTCGTAAACCCCAATGGGTCAAACAAATTGGTTTGTGTCAAATCGATACAGGGACATCGCACAGGTACAGAGTGTTCCCTCTCGCTCCTAACAGGATTCAGTTTCATTATCAGCTGCGTCGCTGTATGTCTCTCTGCTACATTGTGTAACACGTTAGAAAAAGGTCTAAGACGATACAAGTGCCACACGTTCCCACACGTCGCCCACACTGGCACCTCTCGTCACCATAAAGGCATTAGCAGGAGCCCGGCGTAGCAATCAGCCAATTAACGCGGAGCAGAGGAGAACAAAACATTTGGCATTTGTGGATAGGGCACCACCTCCCAGTGATAATTACTCACACTCCTGCTCCTGGTACAACATCCATCACACGTCACTTTGGAGACAATGGTGTTGTACTTTCAGTGTCATCAATTATTTAAACTGGTGCACGCATCAACACCATCAAAATGCCATTGGGAGAAAACAGCCACAGCGCCCAAGCACACACACACACACACACACACACACACACACACACACACACACACACACACACAGCTTGCGTATATTAAATGACAGTTGTCAGACTTGACGAAGAGCGTGCAGACAATATGAATGGTGTGATTGGGAGCTACGCCTCAGGCCCCGCCAGCACTTTAAATGAAAAAACCGGGCCTACACACGCCTGAATAAAGTGGACATGAAAGTAGCACAACAAGCGGTAACAATGGAGACATTTTCTGGAGAGACTGTGAGGGAGAACGCCTCAGTTTTGAAATGTCAAGATAGAATGGCGTGACAGTAGCAGAGGGAAACATGAGTGAGTCTTTGAAAGTTACAGATGTGAAAATGAAAAAGCAAGTGGGAGGATGGAGATTCTCAAAAATATTTGATTGAGGAAAGAAATGTGAGCGGTCGAAAATGTGATGGGTGAGTTGCTGTAAATTGGCGAGGTCCCTTCTGAAGTCACGTTTTGAGCAAAGCAAGAAGGGGGCGGTTTAGAGAGAGGGAGTATGGATTGTTAGCTGGTAAATGACAGTCACTCCTTTTGAGAAAAACAGATTTGACACCTCTGAAATTTGTTCACAGCATCTGGCCCCTTCTTTTCGACGACACGGTCTGACAGCCTCTCACGAATCAAAAAATACAATAAAAGAACTCACTTGACTTTCTTTCCTGCTCCCTGTTTACTGCCATCTTTTAGTCACACGTCGCATTTCCCCCTGTTCTCATGCAAGATACAAGCCGCAAACCTGGCCTAGTGACTAAACATGAATAAAGACCTCACTTCTGACTTCGACATGCAATTTCCGAGATCAAAAGACGCGAAAGGTTGTGATCAAGGTGGAATCGAATTCATATGTGCTCGTATGTGGGCTGATACACGCTGACGCAAACACGAGAGTCTGCGTGACCAGATGGAGGGAGTGGAGATAGGTGTTAATTATTCTCCATGTGCTGCTTTAGATAACGGTGCATTGAAAAAGATCTTCTAGACCAAATACAAAGTAGGAGGTTGAGTTGACAAAAGTATAGCTGAGGTGTTAGATTGCTGGATTCCTGTCAAAACCAGCCACACTGTGAGAAGAGTATTGTGAAAGGAGTTTATGACAGCAATAATTAATTCTTCATTTGCGTTGCCACATATTTAGTTATTACCGAAGGGGTGGGCGATATTAAGAAAAATGAATATACCGATACCTGTCCTCGAACCGCCACCTTATCGCGGTGGAGGGGTTTGAGCACCCGATTGAAGGAGCTCTGTTGTCTGGGGCATTATGCTCCTGGTAGGGTCTCCCATGGCAAACAGGTCCTAGGTGACGGGACAGACCAAGAGCGGTTCAGAAGCCTCTTATGATGAGAGGCCATCAAGGGACTCTTAGGGACCATCTATCAATTGCCCATCCGTCCATAGGAGTGGATCCCTTCCCCATCATGGTTCTCCTCAAGGTTTCTTCGGTTTTCCCATGCGATTTACGGAGTTTTTCCTTGCCGCGGGTGAGGGTCTAAGGATGTGGGATACCCTAGGCTTATTATGTCTGACATTATATTTGTGCGACACTACAACTGTTGATGAACTGTTGACATTTTGTTGGATCGTTGTTTGATGTTTGATTGATCTGTGTTATTCTGTGTCTGTAACGTCCCTTGAGATAACTCCTGTTGTGATACCGGCTGCTACAAAAACTGACTGATTGATTGATCAAGGCTAGTTAGGTCGCCCAGAGGTACAGTCCTCTCGTGGACTCACCACCTGCAGGAGGAGCTAAGGGACTGGAGCAATGTGGGAATGGAGCAACGGATAAGCAGAAGAAGATGGATGGAATATATCTCGATATCTTGGGGGACTTTCTCAATAACAATCACCACGCGATATTTTTGCAAACCATAAAAAATATGCAAATGTACGTGCCGACAAACAACTTAATTAGATCTCTGAGTTGTCAAAAAGATAATTGTCTTGAATAACCTACAAAAGTGCATAAACACACAGCGCCACATACTTAACTTGTATACTTTGGCAGAGGTTTTTGTATTTCGTGACATTGGAGATGTACTCATTGTAAATTTGCGTATCTTCCAACAACAATTTGTCATCTATCTTGTAGATATTGCTCACCTCTACCAATAATATATTTCATTTTCCATTGATTGTATGATGTGGGTTGAAATCTTATGGCATTTGGTTGATGCAAACAACCCATTTTTAATCCTTTCTACAGTATATTGAATAATTACACTTTCCTCCTTGAATCCACAGGAGGAGCACTCAACAAATAGTTAGTTTCCAGTGACATTAAGAATTACATGTGAGGATAATGCAATCATTCAACTAAAGCAAGGGAATACAAAACTAATTTTAATAACTGAGGTTTGAATCTGTTCCTCTTGCTCTGTGATGAAAGGAGATGTTCTGCTCTGATAGTGTGGGCTCTGGAGAAATGTTGAGGGAAATCTTAACAATGACAATAAGGCCACACTACAAAGCATGAATGAATGCAGGCGCGCATATAGCAAGGCTTACATGTGTGTCATGGTTGACTCATAAGGGGTTTACACAAAGAAGCCTGTTCGAGCGGACGCACTGTGGCTATTCACGGAGCGGAAGTGGGAATACATAAAAGAAATCTCGCAAATATCACAACCAAAATGAATTTCTAATTAGTGGTGGTGCTACTTGAATTAGTTCTGTCAAAGTACACAGAAAGAATATTCATGAAGACATTATAGGTAGGAAAGAGGAGTACGGTTTCTCCAGTGGCCCCAGTGCAGATCTAGGACAACACCAAGTACGTAATGATACATGTACATACGCAGCACAGGGACACGGAAATATCCTACTTATTTATGACTAGCTGCTAAGACCAGAACATGCAGTATGGGCTAATAAGATCTGTTTATAAATTACTCAGGTAAATGCATCTTTTAACCTGTACTCCAGAGCATAAGGAGATATATTATGTTATTATGGGTATGCCACAAAACTAATTGCCCACGTAATGTGCCTTAGCAAAATACTATATGTAAAGTAGCGCTGATGAATTGTGATCTGCTCCCTGTAACAGTCGGCTTTTATGGTGATATTTATACGGTGATGGGTCTGGTTGAGTGGTTTTGAAGTAAAAATGCAGCTCTACGCTCATATACAGACACTTTTCCCCAAACATTTCTCCTGCTGCTTGATCTCATCAAGCCTCAAGTGAGTGAGCTATTAAAGCAATCACAGTGAAGTGTGAACTTTCAGAAGATGCAGATGGCTTTAGTTGCCTCTGAATTCTGCTCTCACCGCTAAATATACACATAATATGTAATAAAACTGTGATTGTGATTTGATGTAAACTGCTGTGATTGTCTAAAGAAGGTGGAAAAGAGAGGCCATTTACCATTACCCCAATAGTAGCTTACCACCACCAAGAATGTAGTGAGTGAAGGCAATGCATGTGTCTTTGTGTGTCCAGAAAAGGGTTGAATAAAACCTATGCATAAGAAGTAGTAGTAGTAATAGTAGTAGTAGTAGTAGTAGTAGTAGTAGTAGTAGTAGTAGTAGTAGTAGTAAGTGAGTATCCCCCCTAGGATACTCTGGGCTAGGATCTAGGTAGTTGTAGTAGATGTAGTAAATGTAACTTTGAAAATGATGAGTGTGCGGGAGAATTCAAATACTTGGGACAGATCATAAAAGACGATGATCATCAAAGTGAGATCAACTAGAAAATTGCAGACTAATGGCAGACGAGCAGCTAAACTCAGTGATATGGAGATCTTCAGAATATGAACTGGAAACAAATGTGGCACTATATACAAGTCCCTGGTGCTCAGTGTCCTTTTGTAAGAGTCTGAAATATGGACCATCAAGAAAGATAGCAAGGCCAAGCTTGAAACATTTCAATATCGTATGCTCAAAAGTGAACTGGTGTTCCAGTGAACTGAGGCAGAAATGCAAGTGCCCCAAAATCCTATCAAAGAGAAGAGCAAAGTTTTGGAGAAGGATTTGTCAAATGGAAGATTCAAGGATTCAGAAGGTGATATTACAATGGAAATCTAAAGGAAAGAAGTTGTAAAAGTGCAAGTTGTAAAACAGAAGCAATGGATGCAAATTGAGGCCAAAATGTCCTGCAACATATGACAAAGGACGACTGGATCGCGTACAGTATCTTGAAGCACTCTCGGCATATCCCTAAGGCCGTTGCAAAGAGCCCTACTGAGTTTATTTTAGCAGGTGAGGCGCTAGCATCTCTAGGCCGAGTCCTGCAGTACCCGGTTATTGCACTTCGATCGGGTCGCTCCCCTCCTTCTAGGCTCATGCCTTGACACTCACACTTGTGGCACACCACCTGAACAGGCCCAGGTAAGTGAGGTTACTAGTTTATTTGTCATGTGCATTGAATTGGGATTCTCTGGCAAACAACACCCTGCCAGAGTCAACCAGGAGGCACAGCTTTTTTTCTCCATGGGCTAGGATCTCAAAAACAAAAGTAGTAGTGGTATTGAAAGTAACATACAGTGCAAAAAATGATATCTTGATAAGTTTGATGAATATGTATGTTTGACTTTAATTCTCACTTGTCAAGTAAAAACGTTGCCAATGGAATAAGACTTTTTGCATTTAACATACATGTTATGTTATTTTTTTATTTTAAGTGCCACAAACATGTTCCATTGCAGATAAATTTACTGATCTGCTCAAATTAAGGACAAACACACTTCATATCAAGAAAATATGTCCACTTTTGCAGTGTATAAGGCCCTGTGGAGTCGTCCTGTTGAACTGTTAATAACAACTCATGCGTAAGAACCTCAAACCTCACTTTCTGACAGCCTGTCTTATATAAGCAATGCATGACAGGCCTAGGACTCAATGTTGAGCCAGAAACATTATCAGGAGTATGTCTGGAGGAATACGCCTATCCTGATGGAGGTAACACGAGGAGGAAACCCACCCAGAGAACAATGCAACATGCAGACACCACACAAAACGGTGAAGGAATCAAATTTCTTTCTTTAGCATGATTAAGGATCTATCCGAATCAGCTAAATGTAAAAAAATGTAGTTCTTTCATCAGTCGAAGCCCAGATGCTGTTGCTACAAAGCCTCTTGATGTGACCGCTTGTTACGCTGTGCCAGGTGTTGTCTTTCATTTCATTTGGTTGAATTGTTTTTGCTGCAGACTTTGAAGACGGGCCTTCAAAATGCAGCAGATTGATTGTAGAAGACCTGTAATAGAAGGAGAGCAATTATAATAGTCAAAGGCACCGAGGCTGGAGAAACAATAAGCAAGAAGATGAAGCAAAAGTGGGGGAAATAGTAGAAAGAATGGTGTTGCAAAAGAGAAGTGAGCTATTTTTATTTTTTTTATTCATAGTTTGCCCACAGTTCCCAAAACTTCTTTGTCAGAAGACACTGCATAAATTTGCTTGTTGGAGACAGTTTTCCATCACAGCACAAATCATGCAAAAAGTTAGCACAAACCTCCCTGCAAAAAGTCACAGAGAAATAAGTTAAATGTTTACTTAAATGAGAAATAAAGAAAATCAATTCACTTTAAATAGATTGTTGTTGATGTAATTTAAATGTAAAAAAAAACGTTCCTCATTGGCAAACTTCTTGAAATTAGTGACTAAAATCAAGGGCAATTTTACTTATTTCAAGAAAATAGTATTTTTTTTTTTCTTTGCAGTGCTAACTTGGAAGGTGGAAGGTGGAATTTTGAAAAGATATGTGGTGAAGTTAGTTGAAAGGCTTGGGAAACAGATGTGTAAGTGGGCTGAGCATGCAACATGAAGGAGATATATCAAAGTAGCAGGTATGTGACTGTGGTGGTGAGGAGAGAGAAGAAAGAGAGGTAATCTGTAGTGACATGAGATCAAAGAAAGGATGGAGAACGAAAACAGGGCTGGGACCGCCTTGTTGTGCCTCAAATATCCAGGATTTGGAGCTAGAGAGCATGTGGTGAAGGTAAAGTGTGGAGGAGATTACAGAGAAGATGGAGAGTCTTTAACCAAATGTAGGAAGCAGATTATTATTTCAGATTGTTGATCCCAACAGCAATATTGTGTAGCAGTGTGGCTCTATTCTAATTTAACATGCACACTTTATTTTCCCAATATTTAATAGAAGGTTTAAATTGGGTATACTTGTGTATTCATGTGTGAATTTTGTATAACAAAGCCAATGCATCAAGTTTTCCATAGCATACAGTATTTGCTATACTTCAGAAAGCAAGTGCACTATTTTCACATGAGTAAATTTGTAATTAATAGCTGCTAATTTGTTAGGCACAATCATGTCATTTCAGTAAACTGTTGTACAACACCGTTGTCACAGGTACTATAATGTTTGGACTATTGAGCATGCCTGAATACAAGCTGCACCAACCAAATTTAAAAAGAAAAAAACAAATTGTTCATGTCCACGTTGTAATATGGGGCAGGGGCGTGCTGGAACATTATATCAGCCCGGGAGTTTTATCACTTTGACTGGCCCATTCACCATCAGAGCTTTGGTGAAAGGGTTAGGGCGCTTACCTTATAAGTTAGAGGTAGTGGGATCGATTCTTCGCTATGTGTCTTTCTTTTTTAAGATGGGCCACACACATGATCTGGGCCTGATGCATCTCCACAGCAGAACCAGTAATATACTAATTAAATGTAGCCTCTACACTTTTGTTTTACACATCGCTCATGTTTTTTCAGCACCTCCTGCTGCCCGGCTGCTGACTGACACGCTGCATCTCCTGTGCGTACCCTGCACCTTGGACCGTACCAACTTGCGCTAAACCAGAGGGGTGTTTTACTTCTCATGTATCTCAAACGCATGATGCAAAAGTTATTTCTGTCTCTTATTTGATAGATTTACATGAAAGCGACGTTATTCTTGTCTGAAACAGCCCCAGGCTCCTGCTGCAGCCCAGTTACAGCCTATAGGCCTCTGACCTATAGGCCTCTGACAGCACAACTGAGAGAGTACAATATCAAATACAATTTTCTCTGGTGGCCCAAAAGTGAGGCGGCCCACTGGGAAACGTCTCAACTCTCCCAATTACCCAGCACGCCACTGATATGGGGTGCGTACTAGAGACCTACACGGGACTTAGGATTATCAGACCGGGCCGCTCCCAAGGGTCGCTCCACGCCTCGCAGCCTGAGATAGTCCCACGAGTCCCAACAGGTCCACCATACTACATACCGTGACACCGTGTTGAACCATGTAAACAACTCACTGTGCAGTTTTGAGCCAGTAATTAGTCATTTATACTTGTAAATGTTTGTACATATTCCCAGATATGTGTAAGCCAGAGAACATATATTCTGATTTCCTTCTTTATCTCACATTTCACTGTATTCCTTTGTTGTTTTTCAAGATTACTATTTGAGCTACTGTGACAACGCAGTTTCCATTGTAGATCAATAAAATCTAAGTCTAAAATCTAGGCATCCCACGCTATATTCCACGTCAGGCATTTCACCCCCAGAGGGTAATGCTAGAACGCCCCTCGAGGCCGCTATCCCTTAAAAATCTCTAAATTAGCCACATCGTTGTATAAGCCGCAGTGTTCAAAGCGTGTGACAAAAAAGTTGCAGCTTATCATCCGGAAATGAGGGTAATCATTCACCTTAAACCACACATGTTGTTAAACTTTCACACAGACCATGTCAATAACCTTTTTTTTCCCACAGACACAGTACACTTGGTCCAATATACACGCCATTAAATGTAACTATATTGAGTGGCAGGTCATGCAGTATCTCTTGGGGAAAGTTGTCACCAGAGCATGTCAAACCAACTCGGCACAGCTCATACACAGCCATACAATATTCAGACATAATGCTTGTGTGGGCTTCCGGCAGAGCAGCGCACCCACATGTTTTACACAGAAAAGTTACTGTTTCTGGAAGTATTTAACAACAAAAAGTGGAAGAAAGTTGAGGTTGTCGTCCAACTTATTCAATAGAGCACAATATGGATCTGTAATGTCATATGCTATTTTGGTTTATGGTTGTATTACCCTTATAATCCTATGCCTATACAACTTATTGTTTCTGGGGGATGGAATGAGGAAGAAAGATTGCAAGGATAGAAAGCTAAGAGTGTAATGATGCGCTGCTCCCAGTGGACTCTTTAGCAGTGGCTCCTGAGGACAACAACAAAACTCAAAGATATGAAGAAAAATGAGAGGGAGAAACCATTTAAAGGAGAAAAAAGAAGCTACTCTCACGTGTATTTGGTAGAAATTGAACACAAGGCATGCGTGTCTCAGCGAGGGATTGGCAAATACGACAAAACACATTATAGAATTTTAATATGGAGAAAGCTCCAGGGGGTTTGGCTCCACGTCTCGAAAATAAATCTTCCATCCCCACAAGCATTTATGGGAGAGTATATAGAGTGTTCTTGGCTTGCTTTTATTTGTGGAGAGGAAAAATGGAAGCCTTTTGTGTCCCGTGTATATTCAGATGAGTGCGTTGGGGAGATGGGCTGATGCGCACAGCCATGTCATTTTCTATATATTCTCCAAACGCCATGGTTAAGGCACATCTGGGACAAGATAACGTTATGGGTCTATTTTCTCATAGAGCCATACGAAAAGCACACAAATTGAGTATGTTGAAGCACTGTGGAAAATAAATAAAGGTGAGGATGTCCAAATCTCACAAAATCAGAAGACTGTACTGCTCAATAATAATAATAGTTTTCAAAAAAAAGTAAAATACTATATATAAGAGCCTGCCGAGACAGTTTTTTACAGTGTGCGAGTAAAATGTTTAGGTGGTCTCATCTGTGTGAGTAACCAACAAAGTTCTGCAGTTTGTTTTTTAGTTTGATGTTTGGTTTTTGCTCCAATCGAGATCACCTCCTCAGTGCTCCTCGCTCAGAGCAGCATCAGTTGTGTGTGTGAGAGCGAGTTGCTTTGAGTCATCTGTACCAGACTCACTCCGCTCAGTTTCTAAACTTCTCTGACGTGCGCACCTAAGGCTAGCACAGACCTATGGGTCCAGGCAAAAGTTGTTTCTCGGAGGCC